>OMNN01102236.1:0-35051 GCA_900302755.1 Chromis chromis
TAATCTGTTATATTATTATATATTTTGCTACCAACTGACCAATGCATTATTTTGTCATTTTACTGTTGTAGATGGTTTGTGAAGCTACCTTTACCCATGTAAGAGTTATTTCTAATATTTATAAATGTGTTCATGTAATCTGTATTTAAATTTCGTTGTTTCGTTCTTTTTTTTGGACAATGACAATAAAAGAATTCTGAGTCTGATTCTGTAAAGTGACTGCTAACTAAAACTGTTAATAAATGTAGTGCAATGAAAAGTGCATGATGATGAATGATGCTCAGCTTAAAAGCCCAAAAATGTTAATGAAATTTAATTTGGGATAAGTTAGCAGCCGGTCCTACAATTGCATTATTTCAGTTTACAGATTTCATTTGTCTATATATATATACATACACACACATATATATATACTCTGCTACTGTACAGATACTTAAAATACAACACTAGCAGTTGAACTGTATTCCATCTCTGCCACATTGCTATGAAACATTCCAGCAGCAGCTTGTGTTTCATGAACCTCCACGTCCGCGTCCGATGCCCCGAATGTCACATGTGGTATTCTCCACGGTTACACTTTACTTGTGATTCATGAATCGTGCACAAGGCTGCAGTGTCAACACTAAACATACTATGGGTTCACGTCAAGGTTGTCGGGGTCGAGCAACCTTGGAAGGTTGGGAATTTGAAAAATACGACGGGTGACATTTATTTTTTGTCTGTGTATTTATAAGTGTGAATTTGAATGTGGACAGTGTGGACATAATGAATGGACTCGTCATTAATATCAGTGTAATTACATGGTTATTGCAGTACTGAGTGTGACCACAAGAGAGAGGTGTTTCTTCTGTTTCCTACATTAACACATGAGTAGTCGTGTTTAGCTTGTGTGTTTGGATTTTATCGATCAATATTAACGAGCAAGTTGACACCCCAAGGTTCTAATAATGATCACCTCTCTATTGTGTCCCATTAAGGCGCAGTAATTCACACGTTTTCCCATATTTGAAGGGAATCCTGATCCTCATAATGAATGTTTAACTGGGGGTCCTGGGAGATTTAAATCTGCCCTCTGGCAAACTGTGTGATGTTGCTATCTAAGCAGGGAAGTGCAAAGACAGGAAGGAGGGGAGATGATGTAGGTACACTTCTGAGCTGCTAGCGAGGCTCGAACATGCCCGGTTTGTTTGGTCGATCAAACAGATGATGTTGTTAAAGTGACGGCTTTACAGTGTTGATGCTGCAGATTCAGGAGATTGGAGAATCTACTGTCTGTGTGATGTCTGGCTTCTTGTATGCATGTAGCCAGACAGGTCAGGGTGTAATGAATAGAGGTCAAATGTCTTGTACTGATGAAATATTTAATATAAAATCAATGTGTTCATGTTCCCACAGCTTATAAAGATTTGTTTGTCTTCAAATGTGCTTCATTTTGTATGTAAGGATAACATAAAATATGATTTGCTCTTTAATCCTGTCTTATAGTGACAATACATTCATTTCTTTATTGCTGAAAAAGCCTACTGATAAATATCTCAGTATCAGTGGTTAACTATGATCTCTTACTATTGAAATTCAAATTCATGTACCTGCAGGCTTTCCTTGTGTCAGACAGATTCATGTATTCTATTTATTGAGCATGCTTTTTACGTTTGTGCATCTGCTTTGCATGTGTCAGTTAGTGTCTAACAAAGCAGCACAGCACTAATATGTCTCATTTTCCTGTTTTGCATGTCTTGTATTATGAGACTATGAGACTAAATTATGTTTTTATTAACACTAATTCTCTCTTTTCCTTTTAGCATTCTTCTGCATGCTTATTAATGATCTCTGTAACATAAAATAGCCACTCATTCCGGTGCATTTGCAGCAATTTTGTATCAATGTGCACGGTCCCTGTTAAATATACCAGCAAATAAATGGATAAAAATAACCGTCATGGTCATTTTCTAGCCATTATTGACAATAATGGACACCACAGTGCTGGGTAACCGACATGACAGCTCCTCCACGATCCACATAGATGACAAATTCAGACAAAAATAGTCCTAAAGCTTCTTAACTGAACATATCCTCCTACACGCCAGCACATTGCATAGATGCTGTGGATGTGCTGTATCACGTAGAATCATCAAGGCACATGAAATATCTGTATTTCAAACAGATTTTTAAAGTATTTTAGAATAAGTATATCTTTTATTTTTCATCCATTTCTCTCCATTTTCTCTTTTCCCTCTCAGTTGCATTTTTCATTTTTGGAGGAATCGTATCAATATTGAGATTCTGATGCATGTATGATTCATGTCTATTTGACTAGAGAGAGAGAGTTTATTTAGGAAATAATTAATTAATTCCTTCTGCAAACTGGGCCTCTGCCTCTCTGCAAAAGCTTTTATTTATTTATATGTCTATTAATATAACGCAAATCTTCTGGTCACAAAGAAAAAACTAATAATATTAGTGAAAATATGCATCCAGCTTCCATCTGTCACTTCCAATCTGATCCAGCCAGTGTGGGTTCAGTCTGACCAGCTAACGGCACACACTGCTGCATATTGGCTAACAACACTGTAACAGGGTGCAGCCACAGTGATATCACTGTAAAAACTATGATATATTCAGTGCTTAGTGAATAAAGGATTAAAAAAGGGATCATAAGCTGGTGTTAAAATGAAAGAAACTGATGATAATATCTACGTTGTTTCATCATCTTTGCCTAAACCCCAAGGAGTCGTCACTGAGCCTTTTGTTATTGTATCCATGCAACCCTGAGAAGGCGTTACATTCAGACTCTCTTTGCTCCTGATTAACACCCATAGCCACGAGTGAGGGATTTGTCACCTGCATTAATGTCACCTGCACGCTTGACTTTTATCACCTCAGGCTTTTGGTCTTCTGCTGCAGAAGTGCTTGTTTCATGGAGAGCAGCGCTAACAGGGGTTTTATTGCGTGTACAACACGTCGCTTTTGTGGTTTCTACTGTCACTGTTTGACGTCTGCTTACAAGGCTCTCTTTATTAGTTTCACTGTCTGCCCTTTGAATCCAGCTAACAAAGGGCCAATGACTTTCTGTTCCAGGCCTGAAAAACCTGGAAAGGGGCTTCAGAGGGACATTTCAGCACAGAGGGTTTAATCACTGCACCTTTAGCAACTACACTTGGATCAATCGGGCAATCAGGGGCAAGCTGCTGTCAAAGAGTAATTCACTGGGCACCTGATTGCCTTTCAAAGTCAGGGCTGAGGCTATCATTGGGGACAATGAAGCCATGTCCCGAGTCAGGGCCTGCAATTTAAAAACTTGCACATGATGAGCAATTCAAGGGAAGATTTTAGCTTTTCAACTTTCATAGCAAGACACTAGACTTGCAAGCACCAGGATCTAAGCCAAAATTATTGCTGCAAAGTGACTAAACAGATGAAATATTTTCTGTATCATTATATAGGCTCTGATCAAACCAGACTATACTATACACTGATCAGCCACAACAGTATGACCACTGACAGGTGAAGTGAATAACATTGATCCTATTGGTACTATGTGGTGTTCTGCTGGAAAACCTTGGATTTTGCCATCCATGTTGATGAGACTTAGACACCCAAATAAACATGGTCCCTGAACAAGAACACTCCCTCATGCAAATGGAAATCCCAAATGTCACTGGCCTACCCCTGCAGGAAATTGCACCACACCACATGGCAAAAACATCAACCAATCAGGAGCATCTTGAGGAACATGACAATGGCCCAAGATGTTGATTTGACCTCCAAACTTCCTAGACCCCATTCTGATCAAGCGTCAACAGGATGCAGGGGAACAAGTTTGATTGAAAGAGGCCCCACTGCACAAGCCAGAGTACCCAAAGGATCCACTGCCAACGTCCTGGTGCCAGACCCCATAGAACACCCTGAGTGGTCCTCTTGTCCATGCCCAATGGTTCAGAGCATTTTTGACCACATACCCCTTATGTGGACAACACAATATTAGGCAGGTGGTCATAATGTTATGCCTGGTCGGTGTATATTTTAATTTACTTTTCCACAAAGTATGTAACAAATCAGTGCCTAAACCACTAATTTCACTTCTGCTCACCTAAATATTCAATGATACCATAAAGATGCAACGTGAGATATAACAGAAGAGTCGACAAAGCAATCACTGTACACAAGCACATAGATTTATTTATACAAATATAGTATGTATAACAATTGCATATCAACAGTTTGTTGTCTTTTTTTCATCTTTACGGTAAGTGCAGGACCATCAGCTTCAAAAATGCAAGTCAATTAAGAAATAGTACCTGTGATTTAAAGATACAAAAAGGGTTCTGTCATATTGAGATGTACTGTTTGGAGAGAGTGAGCGAGGGTCAAAAAAGTCTGAATATCACATAAAATCTGAGCATTAAGGTCACTTAATGCAAAGCAGACCTCAATGCTAACAGGAGTTTCTGGGAAATGGAGAGGACTTTTGCTCTTCTGGAGTTTAAATTGTGCAATTAGATGTGATGTAAACCAGATAAGGTTGAAATGAAATCATCACTTACTGTCAATGAATCTACAAAGCCATTCTAAAGAAATTATCTGCAATATTTCCCATGAAAATGCAACTTTTAAACATCAGCAGCTCATTAACATACAGAGTGTACTTGGTCTCTCATGGGGGAAAAAACCCTCTTGTATTAAATAAGTTTTATGGTTTGGATAAATTAAGAAGAAAAGTTTAAGTGGTGAAGCCTGTATGGTTGCACAAACAAAAAGAAAGGAGCGCCACCTACAGAAAATGAAAAAAAAAATAAAAATCAACAATAAACACAAGAGATGCAAAGATGACAAATAAGTGAACTCTGGGAATCTCAGAGCCAAAAAAAAAGAAAGAGACACAACAAGGAGCGCTTAGCACCAAAGATGGAGACAAAAGTAAATACAGTCCTGGCGGATTACCACTTTATCTCTTGGTTGGTAGGAGAAAAACTGATTTCTCTTACAGATACGAAGGAAAAACATTCCACTCAGTCTCAACACTTCTCACAATGATTGTCCAAACAAAAAGGAATAGATCCACATAATCTACGTGCTCAGCCTTATACAATACAAGATCTTAAATAATAATCTGCATGTCTTAGAGAGAATATTTTAAAGGAACAATAAAACTTTATGTTAAATCTCTGATCTCATAAACTATAAAATAGACAGGTCTGAAAAATAAAGATAATTCTAGCATCTTTTTTTTAAATTTAATTCTGTTGACATGAAAACGGATGACATTCTGTTAATCTGTCGGGAACAGGACGCAGTTTCTGAACCGAACATCTTTGTAAGATATATTTTCTAGATAAATTTTAGTTGGGAGTAGGTTATAAAGTCTTCTATTTAATGGCAGTTATTGCACATTAGTTGTACATGCCGCCTGTAAATCAATAATCTCTTTAAATGGCACTGATTTGGACTCAGAAGCTGCCTTACAGTGCATAAGACCCAGTTTGCTTTACAATGACTTACATAAACTGTCTCTGTACTGTGTGCATTGGATCATGAGTTTAGTGGTAGAAACTGAAGAATGTGTGTTATTGCTAAACCTACAAGATACAAAATCTTTTTCTTGCTACAATATAGAAGGTAAAAAAGAGTTCACGTTTATCCAAAACAGGACAAGTCTGACACATAAAAGAAATCAATGGTCATTCATACGGAGACACAAGCACCAGTTGAAGAATCAATAGAAACACCACTGTACAAATGATATCTATGGCAAAAATGGCAAAAAGGGTTCCACTGCGTAATGGATGTAAGCAATCAAAATGGAGAACTGTAAACGAAACGACAAACACAAGAAAGGGAGCGTGGGTAAGAGTCACGGGGAAGAAGAACTTATAAAAGGGAATATAAAGTTAAACTGGACGACTTTCAGTGTGAGCCTCCCTCATACTTGTTTTTCGAAGCACCAATTTCAGGACAAACGCTCTCTTGGTTTTTGCTCAGTAATCGGTGATACACTGGAAGGGAGAGAGAGTAAGTAAAAGAGTCTTGTACTTGTTGGTTTTCCTCCGTGACGGAGAGATTCCTTTGGGATCCTCAACACAAACAGATGGTCTTACAGATCCACCTTTCCGCTCTCCTTCACTTCTTCTTCTTTTGGAACAACCTGCAGGTCATCAAAACAAGAAAAACAAGCTGAGAGCGATGCCTTCACGCTGGGCCACAGTTAAATCCAAGAAACAGAGCTGCACTGAAGTTAGTTCTGTATTGATTGATGCTTTTACTAAACAACCCCGCAAGTCCCCAAAACCCACTGCCGGGTTTGAAAGGCATGTTGTTGTGTAAAAAAAATCACCAAAATTACACCCTTTATAAGCCAGAATCTGGAAAAACAGAAAGAATATTATGATTTTAATATTTCCTACGGTCCTTGAACTACTCATTTGTGATGCACTGTTTTGTCAAGGAACAGCAAAATCTACACTTATCGCGATATTTAATCCAAATCACCTTTTCTACATGTCTTAGTTAGAAAAATTGCCAAAAATAAACTATTTGCTCTAATTAGATTCCGTAAAAAAGAAAAATTTCTGCACTCCTTGACGCAACCGTGAAGCCATTAGTGACACAGCTGTGACCAACAAACACGTGGCAATAATTCAGGTATTTTTTGGCTAAACTGGGCTGAACTGCAGTGTATATACCGAGCAGATTGTAAAAAAAAAATTAAAAATTAAAATTGTAAGGGCGTAAAACATCTATAGTATGTAGAGTCATCTATAATTCCTGTACTGGTAACACCTGTGAGAATGACTAGCCACCAGAAGACTTTAGAAACTTTGATTAATGTGAGCTAAGCAAAACTTAACTCGAAATGTTTGAAATTTTACTGTATGTATATTTCTGTTCTGCACAGCATTTTATAGTTGAGGAAGCTCCCTTTACCTGAAAAATACCTCCATTAAAATCAGAACAGTTATGGTGCCTTTAAATGGAGTCGTGTTTGCTGAGTTCAGAAAAAAAGAATCCACATGAACGCCCCCCTCTTGTGGTAATCACAACCTCTTAAGTGGAAGCTCCGAGTTCACCAGCTGTGAGGTGTTTGCTGACGCCTTCAGAAATGGTGGAGGCCACAGAAGTTCAATTATCAGTGCACAGCAAGTTAAAATATTGTAATTTTAGTTTTATAGATTTTTTCCTTTTAGTGTGATCATTTCTGAGGAGAATGTTGATTCTCAGTGTCCTCATCTTACATCCTACATTACTGCTTGTGTGGTAAATATAACCATTTAAACCACATGTACACAATGTTTTTTTTATGCATGTAGAAATATATAGTCACAAATGCTAAGGTGTAATGACAATACACATCAGAGGACTGCATGAAAATTATAGTATGGGAAATACACAAAAGCCAGGACTTAAATTGTCAGAGAAAGCTCCACATATGTCACACAATCCTCCTGGAAAGAACTTCACGTGCTCACAGGATAAGCCGATCTGAGACCCGGTGACGTTTTTCTATATAAATATGACTTACAAAAAACAGGACACACGGGAACATAGGCTTGTAGGATTGTAGGCAACCACACAGGGACTGACAGGATAAGAGAGTCAGATGCAACAGCTTGCTTCCCTCAGACTGATAAGGGAGTTTCTGGGAAGCATGAGGGGCAGATTAGGAACTGTATTTGTGAAAACACAAGGCCTCTATGCCTCAGTTTCCCTCGAGACCAGCTCAGATTTTTTATTCTCTGAGTAGTGTACAATAAACCTACAAGTGGACTGTAGATCGCTGACTCTTGTCAAATGTGCTGGAATAGTTGAGTGAATGTGGTAGTCAGAAAATATGCGACAACACTTGTCAGCTTGTTAAATAAAGCAGTAAAGTCCATGTTGCCAATGCCTAGAAGCAGTGTACATGACTTTCCATACCACGAGGTCAGGAGTTGAAGGCACCATCTATACTATATTTATAACAGATGAATCCCCTAAATAACAAGAAGTAGAGGCAGTATTTCTTATATATACATTGTGCAAATCATCATCTTCTAATTACTGATCAATAGATTAAAGCTAAAGCTAGTTGACTTGGTGTTTCTGTGTGGTGGACAGCTAGAGGAAGACAGATCCCGTGGGACAGACAGTCAGACAGACAGGTGGATGCCAGACCGACCAGTGGCTCATGTTGCACTCTCGTCTGCCTGTGCGTGTCACTTGGTCGGCAGTCTCTTGGCTGCCAAAGCAAATCTCTGCGGTCGGCATGCCGGCATTGATAAAACATGATCCCTGCTCAGTTGCCTGTCTGTAGCTCCACCACAACACACTGTTACAAGCTCCCAAATACCTTCCCAAGCTGCAGCGCGCCAAGTGCAAGACAAGAGATACGCCTGGGGGATTTACCATCAAACGGGCAATGGCACAGAGATCTTGGGCACAGGCCCGCCTCCGATACGTCAAAGAGACACTTTAATAATTTGAGCGGAATTAGGCATTGCATTGTATGATTTAGGTTCACCGCCTGATTAGTGTCTGCAGTTTGACTGGCAGTGCAGAGCTTTGTTCTAAATTTGGACTGTAATAATATTGTCTAAAGCAGAGGTATGCAGACCCTCCATCCAGCTTTAGCTCACATGTAACAACACTTGAAGGCTTTACCTACTTATCCACGTACCTGCAGAGCATGAGCCACAGATGTAATCGGTTTAAGCTTGAATAATTTACAACCCTTACAACAGAATCACTGGAAGAACGCAGAGGAAACGGTAATGTTTGCACAGAGTATACCGGCTGCTCCGTTTGCACTATATACCACTGAGGTTTGAGGCTTTGTGCTGGAATGTACTACCTGCACACGAGCCAATAAAAGTGCTTGCATGGCAAAACAGAGCATGTCAAATAAACCCCTTAAAAGAAGAGTTGAACTTGCTTCCACTTCACTTTTCTTCATCCAAGTTCTTTTAATGTTTGTTTTAATGTGTTACTTTTCACACTTTCTGCACCTGAACACATGACAAAGTGCATAATCAACGTTATGATCAATAAAAAAAAAAGAATAAAGCAAATAAATAAAAAGAAGTACATTATAAATATGATTTATAGTCAAATTAAGCTGTCTGAAGATATCTAAAAATTACTAACAATTCGGCCAGCAGGATTTTCTGACTAAAAGCCCAGTCACCTTGGAATAGACACAGCTGGGGGGTCTAAGCCTGAGGCTCTGCACGTGCTCACACAGAAAAAGATAAAAGGTAATACTGTCTGTGGATATTTGCATTCCCTATCCCTGTTTTGATTTGGGTTTTTTCATGCCAGTCCAAAAACAGCATGCTCTTGTGATCCAAAACTGCGCCACAGGGAAAAAAAATCCATGTTGAAGCTGAAAGATAATCTGTGCTCATTGCAGTTTGACCTTAGCCGTATGAACTGAGACGTTAAGCCAAAATGAAGCAAAAAGTCATTAGAAGAGTGTTTTACAGACCATTCTCATGTTGGGTATTTCATTATGATTTACTGCTTTTAGAAGACCAACACATACAGTATAAACTTGGACAATGAATTATAAATGACATACCTCTGATAATTGGTTGATAACACTTTCTCGCCTGAAAGTAAGTGAAGGCCTTACGTGTTTGCTGATTATGAAGTCACATCTAGGAGACAGTTAGCTGGCATTTTTAAAGCTCACTATAGGTTCAGTTGTTTTATAGGGCATTATGTTCTGTAATAATTTTGTGGCAAACAACAAAAACAGCTCAATGAACAGTTGGTTCAGAGTAGAACTAGCTGTTTTCCCCAGCTTTCAGTTTTTATACTAAGCTAAGCTAATTGTCTCTTTCTTGTGCTGTACAAACACGAGAGTTGTATCAGTATTCTTAGAACAACTATTGTGAAATTTCTGACTGCTCAACTACTTGTAGCTGGACAACTTGTGCATGGTAAACATTACATTTTCAATTTCTGTTCACACAACTAAAAATGTAACTATATTTTCCATGCACCGTTTCAGTTTGACACCGTTTCCATCAAACAAACTGATTGCTAGTTCTGGGTGTTAGTGCTCATTTTTAGTGCTAGTGCTAGCTTAAAAAAAAAAAAAAGTGCTTGAGACCCAACATAGAGCCCCTGTGTGACATCACTGCATCAAATCCACTTTCCCATTGATAGTGCTGTTGTTAGGTGAGCCAGTGCCAATGTTAGAACCACAAATAGCATGCTAATGCTAGTTATTGCTATTAAGGGTTTGGTAGTTCACTAGCTTGATAGCGATTGGTTAGCTAACGTTACCTAACGACAATAGCTACTAATTTCTCACACCGATGCTATAAATGTCGAATGTAAATTAGCAGGTATGTTCACCTGGGGAGTGTTAACTGGCCAAAAGCTCGCTAACTAACTAGCCAGCAATCAATGCTACGTTGGTCTTGTGAGTCACAATAATGCCAAACCCAGCTTGTGATGCTAGTTCTCGATTCTTCATCAAAGTTTCTGTTAGTGCCACTCTTGAACCACTTTTCCTGGCTGTGAGCTGGTTCTTTGGGTGTTTAAATCCACTGGTTCGAGGCAAGGCGAAGACTGCCTCAAACTGTTTTGCTGGAAAAAGACTTGCGTTCCTGCTCCTGGGATCCACCTCCCCCCACCCCTCACCCTTAAAGCAATGAAGCGCCTCACCTACGACATGTGGTTCTGCTGAGAGGCCAGGTTCTGCTGTTGCTGTTGCTGCATGAGGATCTGCTGCTGCTGACGCCGCCGGGCCGTGCGCAGCTTCTCGAAGCGAGCCTCCATCTCCTCCAGCACTTTGGGGGTGTAGCGGACCACCAGCTTCACGCTGTCCTTTGCCGCCTTCAGCAGCTCCACCGCCTTCTCGTGGTGCTCTCCCTCTACGCTCTGCAGGGGGGTTTACAGAGACAGAGAAGGAGAGGAATTTTAAAGGGATCTGATTTTAATATATATTTAAAAATAGTAACCCCTCAAAGGAAAAAAGGATATTTCCTCCATTTTTAATTCCCTGTGATTGCTTGCAATGAGCAGGCTTACAGTCTCGTCTCTCTGTGGGTTTCTGCTCCTTACTTAAGACGTGTGCAACATTTTGACCTCTGCTGATTGTTGGCTCACATATCAAAGTAGATATCAAACGCTTTGTAAGAAGCTGCTAAAATTACTGCAGCTGAGGATATATGCAGTATTTTGAAGACAGGTTTAAATAATAAATAGGCACAGAGAAGCTTATCTACAGTCTCCCTCCACTTTATTTATCCTCGCTTCACATATGCTGTATCGAAACGTAAGCCTGGTTTGACCTACCACGCCGTTGACAGACAAGAGCTGGTCTCCTCGCTTTAGGCCGCCGTGCCTCTCGGCCACGCCTCCGGGAATGATGCGGGAGATGTAGATGGGCGAGTTCTGCTCTTTGCCGCCCATCACGTTGAAGCCGAGCCCTTCCTCCGTCTTAGGAAGCTCCACCACACGCGGGTGAGAGTGACCTTCGCTGGCTGCGAAGGCGGCAACTGTAGCCTGAAGGAAAAGAAGTAAGACAGGGCTTGGTGAGTTTGCACTGAAATTCTATACACATACAATATTTGAGTCACACTAGTTCAACACAAGGTTCATCCTTGAGTGTATGATGATATTGATATTCTAGTGCATAAAAGATGAAGGGGAGAACACACTTGCAAATATCCATTGGCTATCCATTGCTTCCTGACAGTCTCCTTGGTTCTCAAAAAATCTCTGCTGTGCAAAAACCTATGCAATGCTAAACATACCTGAAGCGATGCCAAGAGTATACCAAACAGGCGGATATATAATGCTATTTTAGTCTGACTTACCGGATGTAGACTGCGGGTATAAGCTAACATGGCTTTTCATCTCTTTCCGCAAAAATGCCATCATCAACAACTTCTGAGCAGCAACCTACCCAAATTTCAAGTCTTGCCAAGGATTTGGATCGTGCAGTAAGACATCCCTGACGGTGAATTCACCATTTTAATGACAGCGCTTGCCTCCCTAGGCCTTTGTATAAATGTTCCACTAATACAATTCCCCTGTCACTATTTTCAGGGGACACCATTGCTGCATCCTGGGCTGAGCTCAGCCCCATAAGACTGACTGGTTGAAAGAAATGCCAACAAGCTAAAGCATCATTTTTACCCTATCGTAGAATGCAAATGAAGTGCAGTCACTGACTATGGAAGACTAGGTGGAAACTAAATGAAAGAACTTGAATTCCTAGTCTGTGATGGACTGGCGACTTGTCCAGGGTGTACCCTGCCTTTGCCCTAAGTCTGGGATAGGCTCCAGCCCCCCGGTGACCCTACGAGGGATAAAGCGGTGTATAGAAAATAGATGGATGGATGGTTTGTCCACATAAAGACAGTGCTTGCCTCCCTGCATGCAAATGTTCCTCCAAAACAATTCTCCTGTCACCATATTGAGGGGACAATGGTTTGGTGAGACTACCCTAACCCTAAACTACATTGGCCAATCAGATTTCTGGAAAAAAACAGCCATTGCTGGTTACCAACAATGGCACAAGAAAGGAGGGAATCATATGTGTGAACTAATTCTATTGCCTTGGTCGCTCAATATAGTGAAAGAATAACATTCATATATAAGCATTGTAAAAAGTCCTATTACCAAGATTAGCACCAGCACTATTTTGGCCACATCTGAATCCACAAAAGATGACTGACATTCTAAGCTAAAACTCAGCTTTCCCTGTTTCTGGAATGAGTTTTTCCAAAAGGCCAGTTTACAGTGACCTAAAACTGCATTCATATGTAGACAAAAGGCCATAGAAAAAGCTGCATTAAAAAAAAACCTGTGTATGCCTTTAAAAGGCCCTTGGCCAGCAACAAAATATGCCTTTATTTTTTGCCACTTTGGAGATGTGGCTGAGATGTAAAATGAGCTTTTTCCAATAAGACTGCGGCTGTTAACTAAGGTGGGGAAGGAGGAAGACATGCATATTCAATTACTTCTTGTTTGTTTTCTAATTAAATGGTGCCTTCATTACCAGATTTGTAACTTTTTACAAAACCCACATGTTGTTTAAGAGAAACAGCAAGTCTTGCAGTCTGCACTGGCTTTACTCGAAATGAACGCAAGGGAGGAACACAATTTAGAAGTATTACAAAGTGAGTGTGAAGCTGAGTGTGAACCTCTGCTGCACCTTCTCATTTCAGCGAGGACAGCCATAACAAAGCGTCAGGATTTAGTCAGGGCTGGGGATTTAGACTCCACATGAGAAGTTCTCTGGCTTTCTAAGCACACGGATTAACACATCCAAGTTCACGCTGAAGGAGCAGCCCGGCAACTTTCACCCTCTGTATCTCTACCAGCTGGTTGAAGTTGCTCACTGGCTGTGGGGTTTCTTTGAACCGAAAGCCAAGCTCCTTGCTCCTTGTACATTCAGAACAAAGCACCCAGGAGCTTGTTAGGCAGAGCTCGGGAAAGCTAATGGCAGACGAACAGAGAAAGAGACACCCTGTGCCCACTGATCCACAGATGCACTGCCACAGGTGCTTCGCTGTCAAGTCAGCATCATTTATGATATGTGAGGAAAAGGGGAGGATAAAAAAACGCAGAGGAGGGGTGAGCGCTGTCTGAAGCTTTTTGCAGATGTGTATCGAAATTCCCAGCAGCAGACGAGAAGCTTGGCACTTTGAGGTCTTTGACGCTCCCTCCTGGCGGCATCTCTGCTCCCTCTCTTCCATATTCATATGCATCTACACATCCACATTCATTCCCGCTCAAACTGCTTCGCTCATTTCTCCCTCTCGTCTCCTGCTGCCTGTTTTAATCTGCCCATTGTATTATGACGATTTCCCCTCTTCCCTTTTCTTTTCCTCTCTCCGTCCTTTGCCTTTCCTTCCTCAGCTCGCTCTCTCTCTCTCCCTCCCCGTCCCACTGTGAAGCTAAAAGGCAGCTCCTCAGCATGCATACCGTCGCCTCCCAGGCCTCACAGCACATCGACCTTCACAACTTTATCTGGGTTTCTGCGAACAAAAAAACAATCTGGCAGATGGCCGGCGCCTCTCAAACACAGGAGGCATTCTAAATGAAAAGCTTGCTAGTGGATACTTGGTAGAGACACTACACTGTATAAGTATGACTTAATGTATCCAAAGTCAGTTTATCAACAGCTCCCATCTTTTTTTTCTCTGCTCCTGCCTCCATTAGGATCAGCAACAAAAGCCTTGAGCAATGAATTAGAGGCTGAATTGATTAAATTAATGAAATAATCAAAGAGAATCCAGTGAAACACAAATCGTGACTGCTGGGAGATTTGCCGTCTCACTGATGAAAACACTTGACAGGTAGATGAACATAAAGGTTGTGATGCCTTTCACACATTTCATCACTGTTGCTACGCCTTATAGACTACCTTTACTTCTTCAGCATGCATTTCGTCTCTTTTTCCTATATGTTGATACTGATTGAGTGCAATTGGCACTGTGGCCTTGGTGAATAGTGAGTCTTTAGAGGGAAGTTAAGCACTTTAAAAAATATTCACTGTTCCCAGCTGACAGAATCCCCAAAGCTAAGCCAGTTCAGACCATTAGTGGCGTGTTTAATTGCCTAGTGAATATTTTAATACAGATTTAGGAGCAGCGACTTTTCAAAGTTTGGGGGCAAAGAGAGAGGAGCACGTTCTAAGCTTAAATCACGTCTTCATGGTTACTTCTTGGAAGAAAAAGAGACACTTTTTTCCTCCGGCTTAACTGTCACAGTTTCTTTGTAGAGTGAAATTACTTTATTCTAGTCATTAAAAGAGATATTGTTTTTCAGATCAGACAATCATGCCCAAAAATGACAGGATATCCCAAATGCAGGAGAAGATAATCAATAAGCTTATCTCTGTTGACAGCAAAGCCTTCCTTCTGAAAGACAAAAACATGAAACCTATACAGTGTCTTTTTTAAAAATCTGTCATATTTTCTGCATCTTATTTAGGAAAAACATTGTGACAGTTTGGGAAATGCATTTATAAATTCTTGTCCAGAGTTAGATAGGGAGGCTCCTTATCAAGGTTAAAAAATACAACTATCATCAAATAATGTAATTTGATGATAATTGTATTTAATTGAGGGTTGCTTTCTCTTTTTTTTTATATGCATTACATCTGTGCCATGACTCTAGAATCACATGTGATCATGGGATTTTTCTGCAAGGGCGAATCTTTTGGAAAACTAGCCCAGCTGTCTTCAGAGCCCACCAGGATCTCTAAAGCACACAGATGAACACATAAATAAATCTGCTTCATGCATCTGTAACTTGGCTGGGCTAGGCTGAATTATTGTCTACAACAATTCTACAATTTCATAGCAGACGCTTTTATCCAAAGCGACGTAGGTAGACGGGGCAGCATTAAGGACCTTGCCTAAGGGTCCCCACTGGATACCTGCGCCCTGACCAGGATTTGAACCACCGATCTCCCAGCTGTTTGTAATTCCTTATTATCAGGATGTCCCAGTGACTCTCTGAAAAACCCTCCAAAATCTTCTTGCTAGTTCTAACAGGAACTAGCAAGAGAGCTCATATTTACCCCTTGTCTTCATTGGCTCCCTGCACAATAAAGAATACAATTTAAAATCCTTCTCCTCACATATGGAACCCATCTTATCTTAAAGACGTCATAGTACCATATTATCCCAACAGAGCACTTTGCTCTCATAGTTTTGTGGTCATCTTCATCTGTCAGTCTGCTCTGCGGTTAAATGAACTTCCAGTGTGGTTTTAGAGGACAGACACCCTCTCTACTTTTAGATTAGGCTTCAAGCTTTCCTCTTTAATAAAGTCTATGGCTGCTCAGGTGATCCTGAACCATCCCTTAGTTATGCTGCAGTAGGCCCAGACTTCTGGGAGACTTCCCATTATGCACCGAGCACCTCTCCTCTACTCTTAATACATTCATATGCCACCACTGCATGTCACCTCTCTCTCTCTGAACTATTTTTTCCTCTCGGAAGGTATCTCTGGTTCTGCACGTTTCTCATCTGCAGTGACTGACCTCACCAACCTTCCTAGTGTCGGCTGTTGTCTTATGCATTGTTTTTTTCTCTCTGCTATCCATTTCTCTCTCCCTTTTACCCTCACCCTAACCAGTTGAGGCAGATGGCTGCCCTCCCTGAACCTGGTTCTGTCAGAGGTTTCTTCCTGTTAAAAGGTAGTTTTTTCTGTCCCACTGTTGCTAAAATGCTACCTCAAAGGGAATTGTTCAGATTTGTTTGGGGTTTTCTGTCTAGTATAAATATATAAAGCCTTCACCCTACTATGTGAAGTGCTCTGAGATTACTGAAATTGTGAATTGGTGCTAAATAAATAGCTGGATAGCTCAGTGACTAACACCCCAGACCTTGGTATGGGAGATTGGTGGTTCAAATCCCAGTCAGGGTGCAGATATCCAGTGAGGATCCTTAGGCAAGGTCCTTCATGCTGCCCCCCCTACCTACCTATGTACGTCGCTTTGGATAAAAGCGTCTGCTAAATGAAGTTGTAGAAAACCAAAATGAATAGATTTATTCAAAGGCAGAGTTTGTGTTTTTGATGCAAGGCATACTTCTGAACTTTGGACAGAGGCGAGCACTCAGTAGCTACTTAAGCTAGGTTAACTACCCCCTGGTTTGCTCCCACAAATTGGTTCTTACATTCTGGTTGTGTACAGATTAAACAATGCATACAGAGTGTTAGAGGTGCAGGAAGGTGTGTTTTTAAACTACATACAGAGCAAGACTACCTCTCCCTCTGCTTACACTCATTATGCTAATTTAAGCTAATTAACTCCCAGCTCTGGCTCTATATTTAATGGTATGAGAGTGGTTTCGATTTTTTCATCTAATTCCCAGCAAGACAGTGAAAAGGTGTAATTCTCAAAACCATTACTCTAACCAGGTGTTTAAAATTGCATTTTACCAGACTGTGCAGTGCTGCGCTCGAGATGTCAGAGTTACTGGAGCCCAACAACAGAGAAAAGGTTCTGGTCAGCAGCTCTCATCATTTGAAGTCCCATACAATCGCTCTGTGTTCATACACAAAGACACGCTTCCCTTTGTTTTTGTTATCCCTTTCTATTCCCATCCTCCACCCACTCTGTGATGTGCTGGAGACAAGTGGACTCAGCCGGACACTGAGCCAATGAAGGACACACAAGTGCTCTCATCTCTTCTCCTCCTCGCTTCTCATCCTCCTCATCCTCCTCTTCACATGGAATCAGACAAACCCTCACCCTTTGTTTTCTTTCATAAAAGCCTGCAGGCGAGGTGCTGATGAAAAGTCCTGCTTAAATTCAACAGGTCAAGCTCATCTCTTTCTTTCTTTCTTTTCTTTTTTTTTTTTTTTTTTTTACAAAATTTACTCATTCGACTCACGCATCACCTTGAAATGTTTTGATTCTGTCCTTCACCCGTCATGTGGATGTGACATTTTCCAAGCAGCAAGCAACAAAACACTCTTCCCGAAATTATTTTGTTTCAGAAATGACCGACTGGCATCCGCAGATACGATCTGTCATCAAACACATCTGTTGTACGCAGTGGATTGTAATTAAATATCAAAGCTTGCCATAATTGATATTCATCTTGATTTGAATATGTGCCAAAACAAATATGTGCTATACTGTTATGGAGTGTGATTTTTCATCCCGTCTGACAGCTGTGTTTATTAATAAAACAACATTTCTGTCTTATAGGGCTGCAGAATAAACACTAAATAGAATCTAGCGGCTGCTAATGGGGTGGTTCTGGCGGAACATTATGTGGAATTACAGAGAGATTTACAGCTCCGATCAAAGACAGTAAATAACTGATGATTGTTGAAACAAGAATGAAGAGCTGGAAAGGCAACTGCAGTCTTGGAGACATTAAACATTTAGCTCATTCAGTGGTGTACAGCCAGTCTTTCTTTTGGGGAAAATGCATTTTGATGCTGGTATTGATTACAACTTTGGTCGACCTTACGAGTCGTGTTTTTTTTCCCCATAACACACTGACCAAATAAAAACATTGATGTCAGCCTAAAATATTCCTTAAGTACATGAAGCTTTCATCAAAGAATCAATTTGTATGTGTGACCTTAAATGTGAAAAGGAAGAAATGAACAAATTGAGTCAGACTTTTTCTAATCAGTGCCAACATCTCTTGATGCTGTGCCTTGACCTGATGTCTCAGAAAATACGCTAATTCTGTTTTTCACTCGTAAATAGCATCAATGATGAACTTTGTATCCAGCGTACTGCTAAAAAGAATGGAAGGGCCAGTGTTAAAGGCGATTAAAGGCTAAAATGTAATAGACATAGCACTAAAATGAACAACCACAGTATTTTTTAAGCCTCAGACATCTAACTCTGCAGTAAAACCGCTATTACCGAACACTTTTGTCAAATTATATTCCTGTATAGTCGCAATTTATTGTGCTTTTAGCAAACTGTCTGCTTGCTATGTTGTAGAGCCCGACCGATATATCAGCTGGCTAATAACATCGACTGATATAGTCCTGTGAAAACTTTTTGTTGGTACAGAACATAATGCAGAAAAAGATTTTTGGGATAATTTAGAAAATGCATCATCACATAGTTTGTCCAGTAAAAAAGCTCTGACTCTTTAAAACACTCCCAGCGCTGTCTGCAGCACATGTAGCAGATGGTGGTGCGGAGTCAAACGGTGTCTTCATGGCAGGCTAACTAGTTTGTGAAATTTATTGCTGGGAAGTTAATGACTAAATTAATGACATAATTTCCCCTTTTCAATATTACCCTAAGACATATGCATATACACCGATCAGCCACAACATTATGACCACTGACAGGTGAAGTGAATAACATTGATCATATTGGTACTATGTGGTGTTCTGCTGGAAAACCTTGGACTTTGGCATCCATGTTGATGAGACTTAGGCATCCAAATAAACATTGTCCCAGAACAAGCACACTCCCTCATGCAAATGGCAATCCCAAATGTCACTGGCCTACCCCAGCAGGAAAATGCACCCCACCACATGGCAAAAACATCAAACAATCTTGAGGAACATGACAATGGCCCAAGATGTTGATTTGACCTCCAAACTTCCCAGAGCCCATTCTGATCAAGCATCAACAGGGTGCAGTGGAACAAGTTTGATTGACAGAGGCCCCACTGCACAACCCCAAAGGATCCACTGCCAATGTCCTGGTGCCAGACCCCATAGGACACCCTGAGAGGTCCTCTTGTCCATGCCCAGTGGTTCAGAGCATTTTTGACCACATAAAGGGGACCAACACAATATTAGGCAGGTGGTCATAATGTTATGCCTGATCAGTGTATATCCAGTATGTATAACTGATGTACTATTGAAAATTTGCTGGTGATTATGTATTTTATTTACATATGTTGTTGTGATATGCAGCTAAAATGGCCTCAGAGATACCAAATGAGGAATCAGTGACAGGGTTAGACCCAGACAAGGACACCACACATGAGGAATTAACTGGAAGGCCTCTTCAAACTATTACCTCTGCCAATTGAAGCGATATGAAGAGCTGTTGGGGGGGTCAAAGGTCACAATCCGGTACAGGGTCAGTTGAAAAGAAAACCAGATCTGTCAAAGTAAATCAAACAGTAGCATAAAATGCACCTTAACTAGTGCACAATGACCGCATCCATAAGCAGGTAGTCTATATGAAACACGTGTCCTTTTAAAATGTACTAAAATATCAAATATCTTCATTGATGTTTGTGCAGAATTATGGAGATAAAACGTATTTTTAATGTGCAAAATCCTTTTTCCAATGACCTGCACTTCTAAGGGTAAAGAGATTGAGGCCTTTCATTTTCATTGTCATTTTTTGAAAAATGGGAAACCTATTAAATCAGCAGTGAAGTACAGAGAGGAAAAGTTTTCAGGCCTGGGTTTGAAGCCAGACAACCCCTTTTTCTTTGCATTTCAATCACAAATTGTCTCCTTCAGGATCTCCAAAAAAAAAAAAAGGGCCACAGAAGAATGGTTAATGATCATGAATAAATAATCCCTTTATGCCTGAATTTACTTGCTTAATGAGGAGAACATGGCACTAACTACAGCGGTAGATTCTTGTGTGCACTGCTGTGTTTCATTTTAGATTTAATGGATGTATGGTCCTTTTAAATCTTTGGGATGGACACACTAACTAGAAATGTTTTCGGTGTAATCCCATTCAATACAAAACCGTATACAATTGCTTCTCTAATGGTCTTTATCCTCTGTGTATGGTTATATTGGGGGGAAAACAGGGATAAAGGAGTTTTTCCTCCGTACTTGGCTGTAGTTTTTCCTCCGTCAAGGTCATTCCAAGAAGGGAAATGTTGAGCCATCTGGTCTTCAGCCCTTAGCTGTGGGCAGCCTCAGTGTGGCCCAACAGATACAGTTGACTGCTGGATGCTGGTTAGCAACAGCAGAGCACAGACACCGAAGCAGATAATTACAGCACCTTCGTTTTCCTGCTATCATCTCATCGACAGAGCTCCTTTTACTGAAAAGCTTCTGCATGTAAACAGTGTCATTTTAAATTAGCGTTTAAAGCGCTGAAAAGGAGAGTAACGACAGCCTGCTGTGCAGCGGGGATGAGCAAGTCTCATTCAAGCTGTTTAAAGGACTATTTACCGCTCGGTGCCACCTTACAAGATGCTCCTTTACTCAGCGTTTGAAATCCTTCCTGTGGTTTCCTTCAGTTACTGCTGCATGGGACTTCCATGCCGGCATTGTTTAGACGGACACAAAACCACCAAATTGCTTTTATTTGGGGAAAATTTGCATTCAGACTTGACCTTTAATTTCTTTCCACCAAGCTGACACCATTTACTGAGTCATTATGTGTAATTTATTTTATTACATGTTGTTAAAATGCCATTGTTGTTGCTTGAAGTCTTGCATTTCTGCTCTGCTTGTTCTTAGTTATGAAATGCAACTAAACAAAGCCCTATTAACCATATATTTTATGTATTTTGAATTAATTTTACACCTGTGTTGGTTATAGAACATGACGTACTGTGTGTGTGGGTTTTTTTTTTAAATTAGATGCTTGAATTCCTCAACATAAGAAAACACTGTCCCATTGGAGCTTTTGGAAAAACAGCCAGGTGAGTGAAATTAGAATAAAAGGTAATAATAGGGGTCACTCATTTCTTTTGATTTGCATTTTAGTGGTTTGGCCCATTGACCCCAGTTGACTTCTTTAACCTCAACCCAGTTAAATCTATCAAATTACACATCACTGGTTAAAAGAAAGCAGACTTTATTCTACAGCCACATTCACACAACCACTCCAAATCCTTTGTATTTGGCATCCTGTGCAGAGCTTTTTGGAGATCAATATGCTGACGTTGATTGAAGACACAATACCGCTGCCTGTTGCCTGTTTGCCCCTCGAAATAAATGAATGCTCGAGATGCTTCTCAAGATGGATTGCGGTAGTTTTTCCAAGGTGGAGGGTTACATCATCATTCACATCAACTCAAACATCACAGACACTGGTAATAAAGTTAAGAAAAATGGACTACAGCCGCATTTGCTGCAGCCAGCAGAGTAGCTGACAGCATCCTTGATGTTAATTGTCACTTGAGGCAAAGAAGACACATCACAGTTTTTCTGTCTTTTAGTGAACAGAAATATCGCCGCTGTGCTTGGTGCTTACAGGAGGGTCCGATCAGTCACACACAGGAAGGAGACATCATGTTTAACGCTGGCTGTTTCACTTTAAAAGCCTGTCTCTGTTCTCCTAAAAAGAGATCAGATAAAAACATTTCAAAATAAAGACAGTGGAACTGTTGCATGATAAGATCTTTATTTGGTTACTCCTTGAACCCAAATAAACCTGAAGTCAGTCTTTGTGGCTACAAGGTGGTCGAGTTATAATAAATAGATTGGCTTTAAAGAGCACTTAGTTATAAGTTATTAACTAATGTTGAAGGATAAACTGTTAAGTCAAGTTTAATGTGTTTGTGAATGTACATATTCTGTTTTATTATTTTAAAGGAGTTGTTGACTTTAGGAGAAATTTACTTTCTTGCATCAACTTGAATGAGAATATCGCTCTCATGTCTGCTCATTAAACATAAAGGCAAAGCCAGCAGCTGTTAGCTTAGCATTAATGCTACGAGGAAAGACAACTACCCTGCTGTGCCCAAGGTTTAAAGAATCTGCTTTAAACCTTGGACACATCTTTATATCTTTTCATCTCTCTCCAAAAAAGATAAATAATGTCATTAAGGTGAGCGGAGAGGCACCGACTGAAGATGGATAAATTAAAAAAAGACTATCCTTGGATGCGAATCGCTCCCATATGGCTCTACCCACACTGATTAAACAAGTCAATTGAGATAGTGTGCACTCTGGCTGGCATCTCGGTTGTTTGTTATCAAAACTCGTCAGCTCATATGGATCTATTTAAAGGCCACTCTGTTGCTTGGTGGAGCTTAATGCTTCATTTAAACCCTTAACAAACTCCTCTGTGGATATGAAATCACTTGTCAGTCCGATTGTATTCTTCGGGGAGAGGCCAGAAGCCCTTGAGGATGACAATGAGAAAGAAAAATAGATTTATCGGCGATAACGCGGCGTCCCCAAACCCGGCTCAAGGTTTTTGCGGCTTTGCTTGTGGTTCTAACTGATAATCTGCATTGAGGTGTCTTTCAGTCACTCAGCCTAGTGTGTTTTTCTTTTTTCTTTTGATGGTTTCCACATGTATGAGAGCATGACTGGTAGACTGTGTGGGGGAAGGGAAGCCTGTTACTTCAGCCTTTCCTCTGCTTGGCTCTCTATATCCGTGATAGCACCTGTATCACACAAACACACACAAACCTGTGCACACACACACACACACACACACACACACACACAGCGCCACTGTCAACAGCAGATGGGAGCTGAGCAGCTTCATTAATCCTTCTCCGGCAGGATCAGATAATTAGACACCTTAATTGGACTTTAAAGACTTTAATAAGTAAAATGCCACTTTCCGTTCCCCACATCGTCCCGGCTGAAGCAGTTTCTGTTTGGGACTTTTTATTTTTTTCACATTGCAGTGAATGACTCGAAGTGGAAACTGAGCTTGTTGATAAGTTCCACATTTACCACCGAAGCATGAAGGAATTGTTGTTGTTGTGTTGCTTTATTGCTGTTAAACTGTAATCTTGTAGTATAATAGTTCCCAATAGGCGCGTTATGAGATTAAATGGGGTTTAATTAGATTTTCTGGAGTGCTTGTTGTCATAGGCGTACACATTTCTGTCATTGCGACCCATAATTTGACCCAGCTCTCCTTTTTCTGTCAACACAGGATGTAGCAATCTCTCATAGTAATGAGTAAAAGAAAAAATGAGAAGGTCCCTTCTGGTGGTGTACTTGCATGCACCGGGGCAGAGATACAAAAAAAATAATAATTCAAATGAAGAGTAAATTTAATGGGCAACTGGAAAAACACCAAAAGCTCATTAAACTTTCTTCCCTGCAGGCAGATGTTGAAGCAAGAAGAAGCATATTGTGGGTTCTGTGTGTCAGCAAGCTATTGGCCTTTCTGTATTAGAATGGGACCTGGAGGGACCTCATTCTGCTTTCTGAAAATATCACAGTGCTTTCTGAGTATTATACTGGGATATACTTTAAAGAAAACAGGTATGAAACTAGAAAACAGGGGCTTTATGATATGTGCATAATGATGTGACTGAATACACAGCAGATTCCAAATAACATAACTCATATTCATATATAATTGATATAAATATCACCGTGATCTACCATATGCTCAGTTTTGATGCTGACACATGAGTAAATATTGTCATACCAATGTTATGCTTGCACTTTGCATGCATTCCTGATGCTTTTTCTTGCATTTATTACTGTGTGATAAATGGCATCAATTTGCTCATACTAGTGATTGATAGTGTTGTCACTTCAGAGGACATATACTCCGACTTAAAGAGACAGTGAAGAATAGCAACTCAGATCCCTTTCATGTCTCTCTATTTTACTAATCGCTCCTATTTACATACTAGAAGGACAGATTTAGAGTAACAGTCTGCATAAAACAACTATATTAAATGAAATGATTCTGCTCTGAACTGAACACTAATTCCAGTTTAGATAATCTAATTGAATTACATATGAAAGTAACTTTGCCATCAGGCTTGATTTGTATCACAGTTCACTGCCTTCAATAGAAAACAATGTGTGAGATTTCTATATGGCAGCACACCATCTGATTTACCTCTAAAGGGTAAATACAGCCACGATAAATCCAGGTCTGCTCACAGGTCCTTCTTAGTGAGCCTTGATTTGAATCCAGCCGACATCTGTTGTGTCCTGAGGTGGAAGCTGCACACACACACACACATACAGTTGTTCATTCTAAATTAACCACTGTGTCCAGCTTATACATTATTGTTCACTTTTCTTTTCTGCACTAATTAGCAGCGAGGAAAAGGTTGGCATATACTACTTTCTACTGACACATGCATACAGTCATTTTCTTCTAAAACAATGTAGAATTTGTAACTCATAGCTACCACGTATGCATGTTCCACAACGATGACTCACTTATATTTGATTACAGGTCACAGTGGTGTCCAGTTCTGCTCCAAAAGCAATATAAAGTTTATCCTTTTGCAGGGGCAGAAAATGTGCTGATGAGCTTTTGGCAAATGAAAGTAATTGTTGATGATGTGTGTAATCAGCCAATCACTCGGTGTTGACATTACTGATGACAGCGAGCAAAGGCGTCCGGGAGTTAATTAGCGCACGTGATCATGCAGGTAATCACTAGTATTTCACTGTACCAGCAAGATTTGTGTCAAGCCATGTGTCAATATTTAGAATCGAGACTCCCCCTGGAGTTTGCAAGTCAGTATGAATTTAAATCAATGACGCTTTCGCAGTTTGTAATCTTGGGAGAACAGGATGTGGAATGAAGAACGGTGCAGCATGCTGAATACTGTACAGTGTGTGTGAAACATAACAGGGGTAGTACTAAATTTTACAGTAAACTTGTCAGGCCTTATGATATGTTTAGTTTGTCAAGAGCTATAGCTATCTTTACATTGTTATACGACAGACACTGATGTGATGTCTTGTTTTTTTTGTTTGTTTTTTTGCAGTCAGAAACACAGCTTAGAATCACATTTCTGAGACATGTAGGTGTCTTGGTCAACTGCTTTAGAAAGAGATGCACTTTGTTTAAAATTAGAAGCAATTTGGGCCAACTTCCATTGTTTTAAATGTGCTGTATAAATAAAGTCAAGTCTGCAAGTCATTAAATTATAAACTAGGAAAGAACAGTGCATCTGTTTTGGATGGATGCCTTCCAAACACACAAATAGAGGCATAATTTAGCATGACTTTCTTCCTAGTTTATCACATCCACTCATACAATTGTTTGCAAAGGCCATTTTATGTGATTCCTAACTCTCTTCCAAACATGTCAGAATGGACTTATTTGAAATTCTGTTATTCCACGTTGTTTAATTCCATGTTGAACCAGTGCAGGATTATTAGAGGTACAATAACCACTTTTTAAGAATGGGTCAAAATTCTATGCACAGCCATTTTCCTCTAGATAGTCAATATGTTTTCTGTTTTGTAAATCGGATTACTGTATTATTGCAAACCATCAGGTAAATACAGTTATGCAAATGTCTCGTACAGAAAAAAAAAACATGACGGACACATATTTCATTGTGCTACAAGTTGCTCCACTGCAGCCGAACAGAAAATATTGTCTTTTCTCATTTGCATGGCAAACATAGTGACAGGGATTTCAGTACGGCCCTGGAACATTAATTCAACTTCAAAAGAGACATCATCCACGCTTGCCAGAATTTATGTGAGCGCAGTGTATTTGCATTCGAGGCTTTGTATATTCATGCCTGCCTGACAAGGACGCTTTCTTGTCGGAATCAGCCTCTGGACTCTGCTCCGTGCCCATTATCAAGCTGTCAGTTTGTTAGGGCAGAGAGCAAGGCTGTCGTTGAAGGGGTTGAGAGGTGCTGGCTGATTGGTTTGGTCATTACTGAAGCCTCACCTCAACGCCACCTGCTGATGGTGTATTGCCCTTACAATAGTAACTACACTTATGCTTCTCCAGCTTCCCGATTCTTCTTACATGCACCACAAGCCGTGCATTTTCACCTGAGTTTGTGCCTCCTAAAGTTCTGTTCTGTTGATAATTACAGCTCTGCATCACACAGAGTGCAAGTGGAAAAGACTATAGCATCAGGAAAATGCATTTATCAGTATAGAGGTGTTATGTGGAATGAAGGATGTCAACATTTCTCACTTAAAAGTTGATGTAATGTCATGAAACCAAGCTTGTACAAACTCTTCTTGAAATCACAACTATGTCCAAATATGCAACTTAAGTTTAAGGACTTTTTTTAATGACTCAGAAGGAGTGGATGTCATTTTTTTTTTTAAAGTTATTGGATCTGTTATCTTGTACCTTTCTAAGCAATGCTAAAACTCAATGGTGAATTAAATAGGTAGAGGAGCTCCATTGTTTCCACTACTACATCTTGGCCTTGTGATTTAGAGCAAAAGAATCATTATTTTACTCCTCAGTTTGGCTCTCATCATTAAACCTAATAAGATTTTTAGCTGAGCACCCCACATTCCTCATGTCTTATACTAAATCAATATCTCTTTAGGTCATATTGCCTATGGTGTATCGCCAAGCACCAGATAATGTATTTGTATCATTATAATGCCATTAGGGGTCTGCCTGTGCTCTAATATGATTAACCGAAAAGCCGTGACTCACTGGGGGTTCTGCAGAGTAAAAAATGGAAAAGACAACTAACCCTGCGCTGTGACAGAAGCTGAGAGCAAATGATTTGTTGTAGCCTGCAAACCTGAAGCATTTATCATCGAATTAGTTGAGCTTTTCTTCCCTTAAAGTCTCGATACAATGCTCTTTTTCTGCTAAGGAGCTCGATGGCTGTGGCCCTTCACGTACTCGGCAATGGGAGACCTTAATCTAAACAGCCAAGATCCTCAGGCAAGCTCTGACAACTTATTATCTAGCCATGCCATCTGTATCAAAGACAAGGAGAATGTACCCTGCCATCCTCGGGCTTTAGCAACAGGCTCATTATGGCTTACATATACACTACTGTATGTTTACAGAGGCTGATTAGTGGAGCATGGTGGCCAAGGTACACCCCTCTGTTCCAGATGGCTGGCTTTCAGATGCTCCTTATCATGCACATTCAGACACTTGTCTTAGGGGCCCCGCGGACAGACAAACAGACCGAAAGAGACAGCATTCTGATGATGCTCCGTAGATGTTCATCGTATTTGATTATCCCTCAATCTCTAGCGCAGTGGAGGTTTGATGATAATGTTGGTAAATATTTATCCCGAGAGATAACATTCTGCCTGTGAGCTTATTTTTAATATGCCATTATAATTATGGGGATTTCAGTGGCAGCCATGCACAGCCACCACTTCCAGCCATCATCAGAATGGGACATCTGCAGCTTTTTTTTGGTTACATTATTTGGGGCCAACCCACCATTGGAATGTGGCTCTGGGGGTCCCGTCCAGGAGGAGGACTTCCAAAGGGATGGGTTTCAACTTCAGTGCAAATTAGAGGCTGACCCCGATCTGTATACGGCCTGGAGCATGAGCGGACGAGTGAGACTTGGATTGCAGATGTTCTGCTTTTGTTTGATTTGTTGGATTTGCTGCATTTGAGATTTACAACCATTGTGTAAGAACATTTCCCCCTCATTACAGGTACAGACAGATGTTGTATTCAAGTGCTTGATGTGCTCCTGCCATTCCCAGATCTCCCTGTGGCTAGATTAGCCCCTTTGCAGATATAAAGAAAATATAAGACAGAGCCGAGTTGATCAGTTGAGTCATGAGAAGGCAGTAAATGAACAGTGGAGTGTAAACTGCACCGATCTGTCATGACTCCTAATTAGTCAGCGAATAAGGCAGGTTCAACCGTCATGCCATAGATCCTCAAACGCATGAACACATACGCACCGTGCTGCTAACTTCTTCTGCACCACGTTTTCTTTTCTTCTAAGTTTCTTCTTAACAACCTAATTACTGCTCCTCTGGAATAACCACATAGTCCCAGTTCCCATAGTAACTATAATGTGCAAGCTTTCACACCGTAAAAAGTCTCCCCGGTCATCCACCCACCTCATTTTACGGAGAATGCTGGCTTTTCACCGCACTGTGACAGATATCAGATTTTACATGGAATTCCTGAGGTGTTCTTCAGAAAATACATGGAAACGTTTTTACAGTAGAGGAGGCTTAAAGAGGAAAACCCGCTGGGATTAGAAACCAGGGAGCCTTTATACGTGGAACGCATAAAATTCAGTTGAGTAAAACTTGTTGGCCTTATACTTTTGTCCCTTTTGGAAACTGACAAAGTGCAAATCTTTAGATCTAACTAAACCTCACTCATATCTGTAATAAAGACTTTAGCGCTCTTTAGTTGATTCTATTGGACAATTGATCTTGCTGATATCCCCTGGGAGGCACCGTCCTTGTATCTACAAGATAGAGTCACTTTGCCAAGTCATCTGTTGTATAACATAAGAAACGATGATTGATGTGGATACTGCTGTGTAGCTATCAGACTCATCGTTCTTCTCAGTACATCTTCACAAGGTTTCCAAACAGAGAGCTGAAAATCTGCTCTAATTGCACAAAGATGTTGGAGTGGATGTATATTTATTTGAGGCTTGATGGCCTGTGATGCTTCTTCAATGAACCTGTGTTTATCCCTGAAGTGCCATGTGGCAGAAATACAGATGTGGAACCTATGTGTATTACTGTGACTTTAATGGTACTAATTGGCCTGCAAAATATTTTCTTTAAGTCATTTTATGTCTTTCAGTAGTAGAGCACATAGCTCAATCAATTCAACATGAACTGGTTTATATTCACTGAAAGAGGCCATTGCCGGGAGCCATCCGGTGCTTGTACATTCAAAGTAAGAGCTTTCTGGTGGGTGCTGGACTGTGATATTCATGGAGAGGATCTCAAGGTGCAGCCAAGGTGAGGAGGGTGTACGGTTTGCATATTTGCTTTTTGCAGATGACGTGGCTTTGTTGGCTTCAAAAGGTTGGCTATGACCTTCAGCATGCACTTGGGGAAGTTTAAAGCAGCCAAAATGAGAGTCAGCACCTCTGAGTCTGAGGCCGTGGTTCTCTGCCAGAATTGGGGTTGGGGGTGAGTTGATGCTCCAAGCAAAGGGGTTTAAGTATCGTTTTCACAAGTGATGGGAAAATGGAATTTGACATAGACGGACGAATTAGTGCTGCATCAGCAGTAATACAGGCATTGTTTCTGACAGTCACAGTGAAGAGGGAGTTGAGCTGGAAGGTGAAGCTCTTGATTTACAAATTGGTCTACGTTCCAACCTTCAGCTATGGTCATGAGCTCTGTGTAGTGACCAAAATAAAGAGATCACAGATGCAAATGGCCAAAATAAGTTGCCTCCGTCAGTGCCAATTCACAACATCTCATAGCACTTCACATAGTAAGGTAAAGACGTTATGGATTTGAATCAAAGAACAGAGAACCCAACAATCCAAAGATGCCTTTGGATTCCTATGAGCAAGCAATCAGTGACGGTGGGAAGGGAAAAAAAAAAAAAAAAAAAAAAACTTTAACAGGGAGGGGGAAAAAAGCCTTAGAACTGAATGAGCATTAGAAATAGGGTGATAGGGAGCTCAGAGTAGAGTTACTGCTCCTTCATGTTAAAAGTCAACTGCCTACCGAGTGTCTTCCTTTGTAAGTTTTCTGGGAACATCAAACTTGGAGAAGACCCTGGGGTAGACCCTGAAATCAATGGAGGGATTACATATCTCATCTGGCCTGGGAACACCTGGGGAAAGGGACATCTAGAATGCCCTGCTTATCCTGCTGCAGCTCCAACCTGAATCTTGATAATGAGAAGAAAATTAATGATTTGATCGATGAATGAAGGTTCATCTTTAGTATTAGATTTGAAAACCTTAAGATTTCACACACGTGTGTTTTAATGCTAACACTCTTTGAGAAGTGAATTTGTACAAATACAACAGAAGAACAACTGTGTTTCTGCTTACATTGCAGCTAAACAAACTTGCATTGTTTTATTGTTATGTGATGTCGATGTAAATTACATTTTATGTTATTTAATAGCAACTGCAATCATGATCTGATTTTAAGCTGTGCATGCCACTAGTAGTTTTCCTCACACAACACAGTCCAGATAGCAGGACCTGCTTATCTTGCTGAGGAGTTGCAGTTGTACAGCCTGTTGCCAAAAAGCACATCATCCAGCTGAGAACATTATGGCTGCTCCTTTCTGTTACTTTACTCTCTGCAATATTTACAACTGATGCACTGCTCAAAAATGCCAAAAAAGTGAAACAAAAGACAGTTTGTATCACTCTGATAAATACATCATAATTCCTGTGATTGCTTGTGTTTCTCCAGTCTTGCCAACAGTGTGAAGTTTGTCATAAATAGGAATGAAAGACATTATTTCCAGCACAATTCTTTTTAATAATCACACCAGAAGGACTGAAAACTGGTGCGGTGTCTGTGTAACTCACACCACTGGCAAAGTCCTGCAGTTCTGTCACAGAGGTGTTGTTGAGAAATACATATCTTGTGATGCTGCCTTTCCCTCTGTCTAACATCACTCACAGTCAGTCAGTTTTGCTCTGCAGTGTTTCAGTGTGCCAATAACCCATGAAACAGACACCACTGTGTACTCACCTCGGTAATAAGCAGAACAAACAGCCATGGCTGCTCTATGTCCCTGTCAGATGTCAGAAAACTGCAAAGCAAGCATTCAAAAGGTCCCAACTCTCTGACTGCAGCGTGCAAAGTAGTTGTCTTACCACTCCGTGTCCGCCTGCAGAGGATCATTGTCAAACAAGCTTGGCAAGCAATTGCCTCCCATTGCTTCTCTTGAGGAAAAAACCTGCCATCCCTAATCAAACTCTGCCGGCAATTCATTTAGCTTGAAATCAGTTTTGCAGCTGTGCATTTCAGGTTTTCGCTTTAAATGGTTTTGGGTTTTAATTATTATATTTTGCTGCGTCCCTTCAGCTTAATTAAGGCAATTTGCTCGAGGTCAGGTGGTATTAGAAGACTCCAAAATAAATTCCTAGCAGCAAGGACGTTCTGTGTTGCGCATTATTCAATTCATGTAAGAGCCACCAAATTCCAAAATGAACATAAATTGTAGGAAAACTCATTTAGAGTCATGCATTGTAATAGTCACAGTTACGCCCATAATGAAAGGATTGCTAAATTAAGCTGGGTTTTTGTTCATATGGACAGCTAGAGGCACTAAATATCATATGATTCTCCTATTTATTTCCACATATATGCACATTAGCATGCCCGCCGGAACAACTGCAGCCCTCATTCTTCCTCTGTTGCCAATATTGCATTTTTTGTATTCAGCCTGTTCAGCTAAGTTGGCATCCTAATGCAGGATCAGAGCAGGTGGCCGGTGTGATGATGAAAACCAAACAGCGTATGGAATGGGTCGATGGCAAAGGGAGCAGCTGCAACAAATCTTTTTGCTTAATCATGCGGCCGGTGAAGAATTTATCAGCAGTTTGCCACAATGGGATCCAAGTCCTTGACCTCTCAGCTGGTCTTCATGGCTGCCCATTACTGCGGCGAAATGAGTGACGCAGGACACTTGCTGTGGTGTCAGAGTTTTAAAAGGTTGCCTGTAGGATGCAGTGGGAAAGCTGTTTGTTCTTGTTAAAGATGAGTGATTTACTGTTAATCCGTCAGCCGCTGTATGTCATCTTTAATTGCCTGCATTAAAAACATTGGTTTGGTGCATGTCAATTACACATGTTTTAAAGCCCAAAGGCATACGAATGTCCTCAATTTTCACTTACCTCAGGGTTCATTTGTGACCAGGATGAATGATGTGTGTTACTATAATAGCTTTTAAAGTAGCTCCCCACAGCGGGAGTGTCAACTGTGAGCATATAGAGCCTCGTTGTTCGCAAAGTGCTGGATGTTAAAACCAGGGAAATGCAGCATGTAATCTAATATAAGCAAAGCTATTTAGGATATTATATGAGCTGCCATGGTTGGGTCCCTGTTGCAGTTTTCAGTCGTAAAACCAAAGCCCTTTTCCACCCTGAAATCAACAGTGAGCGTGAAGGTTTTACAACTGAGGGAAAGCCCACTGCCTTTGGTCCCATGCAGGACACTCCCAGAGTGGGGAACACTTTGGCATGTGGACAGGAAGAAAGCCTGGCATTTGCAGGAGAAAAGGAATCTCTATTTTTATAAACTGACATTTTCTGTTTCTCTGTGTGAGATCTGCATTGCTAGTCGAGTAATGCGTTGTATCTGGAACTATTTGTCCCCGAGTTCATCTCTCAGACAATGACACCGCTGGAATGCTCATTACCACACACTGTGTTGGAGACCTAAAAGTGTCCTGAACCCAGCTGTGATTCTGTGTCCATATCATAGTGGTCACTGCAGGAATCCTTCAGTTCTGGAGATGCTGGTTGACTATTGACCCGTTGATTTACATGCAACCCCACAGTGATGAACGAAGGCTGACAGCTCTTTTCTTGTTCGGCTCTGCTGTGTGAAGTGTATGACACTGTGTTTGATGTGAGCTATTGTACTGCGAACACAAACGTGTTGTTTGAAGGGCATTAGTTTAGACAACTGAGGTGTAACTCTAGCACTGGGCTCAGCTCAGTGAATAATTTATAATGCTTTCACTGCGACTTTGATCTTTTTGCCAGTTTCACAATATCATGTCATATAACAGTTGGAAATAGCATAGTTTTCTTGAACTGTACAGTAAGTCCATATAATCCTTTAAAATCTGGTCTATGTAAATAGATTATGGCACTGCACTCCATTATTATAAGATATAAGACTTTTTATAGGGCAAATCCCTTCTTTTCAGCTATTCAGAAGTGAAAATTAACTGAAGAACTGAATTATCGCTTGAGCACACTGCCACTTATTTTGTTTAATTTTCTTTTACTTCTTCAAGTCATGAGGACTCCAGTATGTGAAAATCTCCTCTTTATTAAAATGAATCCATCCCTTATTCAAGTGTCTCTTACTTAAAAACTAATCAGGACCATCAGTCCTCCAGTACTTGTCTCAACAATTACAGATGTAATTCACTCAAATCAAATGCTTTTCAGCCTGTTAGAAAGCAGCCCAGTGTCCCCTGAAAAGAATTAAGACAAACAGCCAATGTGAGTGTAGTTTATGTGAGTGTGAGTTTGGTTTGTTCAAGGTCGCTGCTCCTGTCTGTGCTCTGACAAAGCTGATGAAAACACTTTCCACCTGCTCCAGCCACCAGTCAATGTGAAGGGCCCCAAAAGCTACAACAATAAACACACCCTGATTGGACTCAGACAGAGTCTAAATGAATGAGCTTCAGCTACTGGGGTCAGAAGAAGACTATTTAACTGTGTCTGTGGTTTTAGTCATTCTATAAGCCTCAGTTATGTACAGTATAAGACAAGAGGAAGAGAAAGATTCTGATCAGTTCATTTGTGAGTCCAAGTAAATGTTGGTGCAAAATGTGAAGAGAATTCCTCAAGATGTTTAAGAGATATCATGTTCACAATTGTAACACTGTTCTGCTCTCCAGGCTTTATGAACAGTGCCCAGGTTCATTAACCTACACTCAATAATAAGAATAACTGCGTAATATGCTCGTAATGTGCATTGAGTGCGTGACTGTCTATGTGCAAAAATACATACCTTATGAACAGACGTATAGTTTCACTAAGTTACCCTTTAACCACCTTGAAACTTATTACATCTTAGGAGAAAGCAAAACCCAAGGAATATGCTGTAACCCCAAACGGCAGGAATTTATTACAGTAGATAAGAAAAGATGATGGTGGTTCTCACCCAATACCTTATTGGGGCATATTTCACATTGACCAATAACAAATACTCTTATACTCACAGTTCTTTCCTACAACATACGAGGATTTATGGCACTTCAAGTCACCAAGTACTGTAACATTTCTAGCAAAAGTGCATTAACATTATGCAAAACACAGTAGAACCGTCTTATCTTATCATATGCAAACAATATAACACACACAATTACAAAAGGGCCCAGATCTAGTGAAACAAAACAAAAAGCCGGCAGATAAGTGTCTGGTTCATACCCCTGTTGCAGGCCTGTTAGTAGCTGGTGTGCGCGTGGTCTCCCAGAAGATGGCTGTCGCACAGAAGATGGCGGCCACCGAAGGCGTCCGTGAACCAGGGTTACTCACCCGGGAATCCTTTTGACCAGTCCGTAATGGCTGAAAAAGCGGCTCCGTTACACAGTCTCACAGCGGCGGCGATGAAAGGTCTCTCCCTCGGCGCCAGAGGTGCAGCTGGGCTTTGCCTGGTCACCCAGTGCGCTATCTGGTGTCCTCTCGTCCGTAGTCCGGTAGAAGATATCGATGGAGGGGTTAGCTGAAGGCTAGCACCGAAGCTAATCAAGTCTAAAGTTCACATGCGCTAACGTAGCAGCAGTGTAGCATTTAGCTTAGCGGTTAGCGTACACTTTCACACGATTGAACAGTCCAAAAACACTGCATTTAACTCAAAATGGCAGTGATAACGACTTACTGTAACATTTAGCGTTAGTATTACTCTTTACCAAACGTTCAGTCCAGGATAATATGACTCAGTACCGATGAAATTATCGGGAGCTTCTCTCTGTCCTCACTCACCATGACGGGAGAAAAACCGAAGCCCTGTCATACAAACTTGAATCCCGCTATCCACCTGCTATCCCGCCCCCCAGCCAATCGCTTACCAAGGAACTTGACGTTGCCTCATGAGTGACAAATAAGAGGTAGGATATACATACAGCAAGATAGGATGTGACCCAAAAGGTAAGCAGGTTAGGTTTTAACACATACCCACATGTAAACACAGTGCAGTCTGAACAAGCTTAATGCTGCGTTCAATGTTGTTCGTAAAATACATTATCCTCATGAAATGAACAAAACACTTTTAAATGACTTCAAACAAGAAATAACAAATGTGCTGGGGTCTATTTTTTAACAAAATAACCCAGGGGGTTACATCCATCC
>OMNN01102240.1:2179-16753 GCA_900302755.1 Chromis chromis
CTGTTCCGGGTTTGTACATGCTTAGCTAGCTAGCTGGGGAGGTCTAGGAGGAACTCTGGTCGGGTTCTTGGGTTATCTTTGTTTTTGGGTGCTGGTTAATGTTTTAGAGATCGTGTTTTTAGAGAGGGTTGACAGTTCATAGCGGGGATTCAAAACTATAAAACATTTGTAAAAACGATCGGGGTTTGATTGAGTTGCTGGTTGTCAGTATTTGAGCAGAAGTATCAATAAATGTCAGCTTCTTTATGCTCAATGGTTCTATTTATTTGTATGGGTCAGAATTATAGCAGGAAGTGGATTTGTACTCAGATTATAGTTAAGTAAAGAAATATTGGTTGATATTATCGGTTATCGGCTGCAAGAAGTATAAAATTATCGATTATCGGTTGAAATTGGCATTATCGTGCATCCCTAATTTCTACACTGTAATCCTTCATCTCAACACTTATTTTAGCTAGGGTTTTTCCACTATATCTTACCTGCGATAGCCTACTCCATCTCCGTCTGTAAGCTCTTGAGCTCTAGCATACAGTCAGTACTGCATTTCAGAGCACCATTGCAAGAATGACGCCACATTAATAGCTTCTGCATACTGTGAAATAAAGAGATTTACCTGTTGCTGGAAGGTTTAACCAGTCGTATGTGATCTGTCTTTGCAAGGGCTTGGATGTAGCAGACATTTATTCATATATAAAGGTCAGGCAACACAGCTTTAATGAGCAGAACTATGAAATGGCATCGTTTGAGGTATTGTTTTTGTGTATCAAAGTGGTGAAAGAACATAGTCTGGTTTGTTTTTCTCACCGAATTTGCCTAAAACACAAAATACATGAACAATTTGTTTGAGTGTGTACTAAATATCCTGCTATTGAAAGCAAACTGTGTCATGAGAAACACATACTTTAAAATAAAAGACTTTATACCACTACTTTTTTGCTTCTGGGACCCTCTAAAAATGGCTTTGCGTCCCACTTTTGGGTCCCGACCCACCAGTTGAGAACCACTGTTGTAGAAGACAGACAATTCTTCAACATGTTCCTCTAATACTAACTTCTACTGAGTAAGAGGAGGAACGGATACCAGGAACGGTAGAAGTCGTACATCGCTAAAGACCACTAGAGGGCCTAAATCTCTCTCTGGAACCGGTGATCAAGAGAACTGAGGTCAAAAGTCTTCAGGGTCTATAAAACCAGCCGGGCTGCATCGCCTTTGTTAACCTCGTCTACATCTTCACTCCTCCAGATTTAACGAACCGACCGTCTCCGTGTCCGTGAAGTCGACTTGTGTTGTCAGAAGACAGCAGCTCTTTTGTTTCTGCTCATAATGTTTCCATAGAAAATGAGCACACTGGACCTCTGTTCCTTGTAAATGTCAGACGCAAACACACCTGTGAAAAAACCGAGGTCAGCTTCGGGTCTAAAAAGAAACGCTTTTGTGTAACGGATCATAAAATACACGTCGGACGGAGGCCTTTCATGTCAAACTTGGGGAGAAGTTGTACATTTTTAAGCCAAAGAGCTGGAAAAACTAATAAAATAAGAAACTTTGTGGTTAAATGTAGTTTTGCTAATTGCTGCTCACCCGTGTGCATCACTAACCTGATGAATGTTGTCTTTGTGTTTGGTCTCAGGTTGCAGGTTGCATGGTAATCTGGACTTGATGCATGGCAGTTGCATGACTGCACCGAGTCTTGTTGTGGGACTGAGAACACACAGCTGCAGCCATGGCTCAAACCATGCACGTCAACGGCAACGGCCCAGGTAACCAGCACTCATGTTGTGTTATTTTACCACACCTGCTTTCTTGTTGTTTTAATTTGGGTCTTGAGTGTATTTGTGACGCAGTAACATGTTTTCTGTCTCGTGTGACTTTACTAATCTGAATCATCGCAGTTGTATTTTAGCTTGTAGGAAACGTCTGGCCACTGTTACCCGTCATGAGATGCTGCCTCGTGAGTAACATGTGGTCATCCTGGCTAAATAAAACAGAGCAGGACGGGGATACAATGGGGCCAAAGTTGGATTAGGTGTCCCATTTCAGGCTTGTGTCATGCAGGTATATTTAACTGGTCCTGCATCATATGGTTGAGTCTTAACACCATGATCTGCAAGATTTTAATTCTAGCTGAGTCATTCAGAGGGGTGGAGAATCCTGGTCCTCGAAAGTAAAAATCCAGCATGTTTTAGATGTTTCCCTCTTCCAACACCTGATTCAAATGATCAGGATCGTTATCAGGCTTCTGCAGAGCTTGATGATGAGCTGATCATTTGAATCAGGTGTTGGAAGAGGGACACATCTAAAACATGCAGGATAGTGGCCCTCGAGGACCAAGATTGGGCACCCCTGGTCTTTCAGTAACTTCTCAGGCATCAAGATACAAATTTACATGTAGTGGCTAAAGCAGCTCGTATTTGTAGCGTCCTGCTGAGCGTATTAGTGGCAGTATAATCAGAACAAGTGAGCAGCTGAGTGATCAATTTTATCTGGAGCTGAGTGATGTGTCTCAAGTCTTAATTTTAATATGACTAATAATAGGTTTTTATTGTTACATGTGCTTTTTAGGTTATTTTTACATCCATGTGGCTGATATGATGTTGAAAAGCATGCAAAGTCACATGCTACTGACTAAAACCAAGTAATATTAATCCAGAGAAGGTGATTAAACAGTGATTATTGCTGATTGATAAACAAATAACGCAGCTGGATAGCTCAGTGACTAACACCCCAGACCTTGGCATGGGAGATTGGTGGTTCAAATCCTGGTCAGGGTGCAGGTATCCAGTGAGGACCCTTAGGCAAGGTCCTTAATGCTGCCCCGCCTACCTACCTATGTACGGCGCTTTGGATAAAAGCCATGCAGTATTCCCCAATCATGGTTTGATATTCTCCTCAACACAGACAGGAAAAATATCTGTGCTGCCAGTATGTTATGGAGAGATGCATGTATAAACACACCACTTTCATAGTAGGAATTTCCCCCCCTAATATATAAGCTAATATGCAAATCTGCAAATGTTATTACATCAAATTATAGAAGATCTGCAAAGCTTAGACTGTTTTTAAAATATATGATCCAGCATGTGTGGCTATAATGACTAACAATGGCCAATAATGATCAAGATAAATGTAAAAATAGCCTCAGGAGGACCTTAAATGACATCTGAAGCATGTTTTAATTCATGCTGTATGTATTTGTTCCCTCGCTGTCGTCACACATGCTCCAAAGAATGTTGACCTTTTTCTCAAAGTGGACAAAGAAAGTCACATTTTGTCCAAACTGAGCAGCTTCTAGTAAAAGTTACATCTGCTCCTGCCGTCACTCTGAAACACAGCCAGGTTGTGTTCACGCAGCGCACACACACGTAGGGAAGATTTCCACGCTTCGGTGTGAAATGATCGCTGTCAGCCGCTCCGAACACGCACACCTGCAGACGGCTCGCATTCCTGCACAGACTAAACAGGAGAGAGTGAAGCTTCTTACTTCCAAATCCCTCCAGGAATGCGCAGCACGCAGGACGGATGCATGTCCCGAGCGTCGCCCTGCCGATACCTTTTAACTGCAAGATTCACTTCAAAGGAGGGTTTTTATCGTCCAATTCTGCAGAATGTAGCAAAATGCTGAGGAATGCTACGCTAACTCCGCTAACCTCCTCCCCCCCTGGCAAACCGTAAAAATAGCTCCTCTGCAGTGTTGGCAGTTAACAGGCCAAAGTGTTCACCTGCTGTGGTGGAAGAATGTGAAGAAGACGGCGTTATTTAACCTTTCAGTGCGGAGATGCTTCAGTATAGCTGCTGTTGTACAAAAAGCACTGTAAATTATTAAGTTGGCGATCAAAAACGTGGACTTTTGAGACTGAAAAGTGTTTAGTGGAAGATTAACCACCAGTTTTACACGTTGAGTTCAGTTTGTTGTTTACGAGGAGCTGCTCAGCCTGTGAAACATGTCTTTAAAGTCTTCTGTGAAGTCTGAGAAGATGTTGTTTACATTATCTCAGCCTGGGTTTTACACTTCCTACATTTTCACAGAAAGTTTGCATGATAAACAGGAGGTGAGGAGTAATTTACCAATCGGGTAGCTCTTTCATGAGGCTCTTGAGAAAGATGCTAGTTGGCTACTTTTAGTTAGCTTGTCTACATGTGTGGTGTAAAGTTTAAACCAGGGGTGTCCAAACTTTTTTCCCTAAGGGCCACATACAGAAAAATATACGAAGGACTGAGCCACTTACTAGAGGTGAGGTGTACAGCCTCACTTCTAATGTGTAACTGTTAGTAAAATCAATCAAATGCAGGTAAATTACGTTTGAGCGAGCTAGCTATCATTTGCTTAACCTTCTCTTCCCGCTTGACGCCAGTGTAGGACGTAAAGGCCTGATGTTTCATAATGTTGTCATACATTGTACTCTTTCATCACTGCAACAGTTTCATTGCAAATCAAACAGGCACACTTCTCATTGGTTTCAATGAAGATATATTCATTTTTCTACAGAGTCTGAAATTTTCTGCACTCACTTGCGATCTTGCGTCTCCTTGGTTCCGCCATTTCTGGTGACCCTCAGCAATTTTTTTCTTTGATTGTTTGCTTTATAGAGACGCTACCTTGTTCAAGACAGATGCTCCACCTAGTGTTGTAACTAAGAACTACAATACAGTTAAGTGCAAATATTATGTGCGGGCCATAATCCCCTATATTTTTAGTCTTTGATACGGGACAATTAAAAATGGATGGCGGGCCGCATTTGGCCCTCGGGCGTAGTTTGGACACCCCTGTGTTAAAGACTCGATTTGCTATCAGTTATCTGAACATTTTTCTCCAATTGTTTTTCATTTTAATAACACATTTTTTTGGCAAAAAAAAAATTAAATAAAAAAAAGTTCGATTTTGGATATTTTTTTAAATTTACTTGGCTCACGTTTTTTTTTTCTTTTTTTTTTTTGCAAACCCACGCCCCATACAGAGTGTGTGGCTGTGGGCGGTGTGTCGGGCACTAATCGGCCTCCATACCCGCCGGCAGGTTACATTCCTCCGCCGCCACCTTCCATCCCCTCCGTCCTGCCCTAGTGGAGGAGTCTGAGCACCGCAGCTCTCGGCGCAGTTTCCTGCCGAGTTTCCCTGTTTGAGGGACAGGAACTCCCTGCTCGGCTGCTCTCCCCCGCCCATGATAATAACACCGACCGAGGGAAGATTCCTCAGGCCGGCGACAGGGAAAAGTACTCGGATTTGAAGTCGTCCAAACCTGGGACTTGTTGGGTCGCTACATTCCGGCTACATGGAGCTGTAGAGGCGGTTATAAACACACAAGTAGTCCCTACTAACCGACCAACTCCGGGTGAGTGGAAATGATTGATCGCCAAGTTGCTCTCGGAGAGTGTGTGTTTCCAAAACTCGGATAGGAAAAAAAAAGTTGTGCTGCGTGTTTTGGGGTGTATCCTTTTCAACTTTTAAGCGCTTCGTTAAAGTTAAAACCAGACTTTAATTTCAAACAGACTTGAGAATAATTAGCTGGAGGAGTTTTATCGGCTTGTTGCACCGCAAAGCCGTTTTCCTGGATCGCAGGCCCGAGCTGTGACTAATCTCAGGCCACGGAGCAGGGATACAGCCATTACCACGGTGGGAGGCAGGACCTTTTCACTTCTAAATAACAATTTACTAAACACTTTGTGCTATAAACTGAATTCCCTATACGTTTTTAAACAAGTTAGCACCTGGAGCGGAGAATTATGTGTCCGCCAGGTGTGGTAGCCGCAGTAGGATTGAAGTTAGCCCCTTCACCAAAACGTCAAAGTTGTACATTAGCAAACAAGCTAACTACATTTCAGCGAGTGTTACTTCTGAAGTTGAATGTTAACTTATTTTTCGCATTATTCCTTTATTTTTATCTTCTGTTTGTTCCTTTGGGAATTACTGTAGTAGCCAGGATAGCTGGTGCGTTCAGGGACCCGACTGTACTCCCAACTGTCCTGGTGTTGCGTTCACTGTCCAGCCGTTCACTGTAAATATCAACACAGGCACACTTTTCAGATAGTAGAAAATAAGGACATTACATAAATGTTTGCGAATGGTTTCTTCACTTCTCTACATCTTTTACCATTTTATAGAAAAAACAACTGATTTGAGAATTTTCTCTGATTCCAGTTTCTTCAATGTTTTCTGGTTTTGGGTTTGGGTTTCATACAAAACAAGACATTTAAGAATGTTATCTGTGGCTTTAGGAAACACTGGTCAACATATTTGACCTTTTCTTGCGGTATATATATACCAAACAAATAATCTATTAATTGATGTAAGACTATAAAAAAGTCAAAATTCTCTGATTCCAGTTTACTCTTCAGTGTTTTCTGGTTTTAGTATTCTTCTATGACAGTAATCAGAACATTTTTGGGTTGCATGCAAAACAAAACATATAAGGATGTTATCTTAGGCTTTGGGAAACACTGACCTACATCATTTTGTAGACCCATACAACTAATTTATTAATTTATTTGAGGTTTCTAATTATTGTAAAAAATTATCTGATTCCAGCTTCTTAAATTTCTATATTTTCAAGCTTTGTTACTCCTCTATGACAGTAATCTGAATATTTTTTTGGAAAACATCATCTTGAGGAGCACTGATGAACATTCGTCACTGTTTTCCAACTTTTTATAGAACAAACATCTAATCGTTTAATGGTAATTGGCTTGTTGGATGGTGTGGTACTTTGATGGCTTCCTTATTTTAATTCATTTGCATAATTTTTTTCCCCACCCAGAATAGAAAGACTGCTTTTGGGAGTCTACTGAATATTTTGAGGAAGAAATTACTGTAACAGTCAGGACAGCTGTTGCATTTAAGGACCTGACTGTACTCCCAATTGTCCTGGTGTTGCTTTCACTGCCCAGCCATTCACTGTAAATACAAACGCAGGCAGTCTTTTTAAAAAAATAGAAAATGTGTATGATGATGGTTATCCTCGTAGATTCAATCGTAGCACCTGGACTTGTATGAGTTAGCTCGAAGAAATGACTGGTTGGGAGTTCCAGATTTTATACTCTTCAGGATCCATTAACACTATTGAAACCCCAGTCTGCTGGGTGAGTGTTGCCCCTCACCTCATTATGCGAGTCGTTAGGTCCTTCCCTCTCACAATGGGGTTTGTTAGGGCCCTTTGTGGCCAGGTGTGAGGGGTTTCTGTTCTTCCTGGATAAAGAATGTAATACTGCATTGTACACAGGTGAGAGGTGATGTCTCAGGCCTCCCCCTCTGTTCAATGAAGGTTTTTCTAGTTTAACAAAGATGGCTTCCTTCCCCCCTCTGAAACCATCTGTCAGATGGAACTGATGAAGCCTCTTGGATGAGAGGTGAAACATCTTTGACAAACTCAAGCAAGTCCAGATGCTACGATTGAAACTACGAGGATAACCATGACCTGGATGACTGAGAATGTGGTCAAAACAAGGCGTTTAAAGTCATCTCTGGGCTTTGGTAAACACTGATACTCTGACTCTAAAGCCAGCAACTAATTGATAAGTTGAGGAAATCAACAAATTCATCTCCTATTAAAATCATTGTTAGTAGCCTCCCTATTTGAGAACAAGTCAAAAACAAATGGAAACATATAGGTGTGTTGTAAAATGTTGATTTTTGCTTCGATGCGTTTTATTTATTGCTTTTAGTTATCTTTTATCAGAGTTAGCTTGTAGGGCACAAGAGGAGGAAGGAAGGAAGGAAGGAAGGAAGGAAGGCATGATGAGCCATGAAGATACTGTAGGTAAAACCGCATCTGTTGTAATTTTGGTGAAAGCGGTGGAGTTATTTTTCTGTGTGGTTCAGTTTCTATTTAACACATGCTGTAAACCCAAATGAGAATAACACACCTCAAGTGGCACCAATGAAGCCACTGAAACTTTGTTTAAAAAAAAAATAAAAAATTAAACATTAACTTTAAAAGGCTAAACTACCTTATGGTTTTCTGTATTTCTGCAGGTTTTAATGTTACCAGTGCTTCATGCTAAATTAGCATTTGCAGTTGGAGATTCCATTAAAATATATGAGTCTAAAGACAACTGGTTGACCAAGAACATGTGTTTGGGTTCAAGACAATACTGCATATGTAAAATGTTGAAGTACGCACCACTGAGTAGTCAGGAAGTACGGTGGTGTGGAGTGAGCAGGGTTTTTTTTGTGGTTCAGAATAGGCTTTTCGGGGATGACTATGCATGACAGTTGGATCAGTTCATACACATTTAATTTAATGAGTCTGCGTCACATTATTTGACAGAAATCAAATAATGTGACAGCTTGAAAGAGACTCTTTTGAGCTTATTCAAGCAAGTCCAGATGCTACGATTGAAACTACGAGGATAACCATGACCTGGATGACTGAGAATCTTCACAGACACAGAAATCTATGCTCTTTCCTGCTATTTCTGACCATTTAATGAACAGAAATATCTATTATACTTGTTTTATCGAGACCTCAATGAACAAAACTGGTTAAAAACATTGTAAAATTGTTTAAAATTCACATTCTTATCGTTCTGGTGAGCCAAAAAGTCCTCTATGAGGGAAAACCCCTGTTACATTGTTATTTTGGAAAAGTGAAGTCATTTGTTCGCACTGACTGATGGAGATTTTTGCATTGATAAGCGGATAAGTGTGGTTAGATATCCTGCAAAGTAGGTGTTGAAACAGTGAGTTTTCACACCTCCAGCTAGAGAAACATCTATAACTTCCTTCAGGCCGGCATGGTTTGACGCAACTAGCTGGTGAAGTCACAAATGGGTTTCATTGCAACTGTTTTCTGTTTTCTGGTTGCCATGTTTGAGGTGGATGTTGTGAGGGTATAGATTCTTGTTGCTGTGTCTGTTTCTCACTTGTGAGGAATATAATTTATGTGGCTTCCTCCTCTTCTTTACATGTGACAGTATCTATGAGAGTGTGGTCTGCTGGTGTGTGTTTCTAACTCAAGTGTCAAACATTTAATCTTGCAATCGGCAACTGCATTTGATCTTCGCAGGCCTTGTTCTTCCACAGATTGCTGTTTCTCCTTTTTTAAAATAGTGTTCCATGACCGTTGTTTGCATACATTAAGTACCTTAAAAAGTCATTTTAAACAAATGCTTAAACAAAACATATGCTCACTTACTCTCAGGGGTATCCAGCCATGCATCGAGTCAGCTTGAGGTTTTAAGATATCTACAGTGCAGTTAGATGGTCTTCAGTATAGAAAAAATAGATTTGAAAAACTTAACAGCAACATGATAATAATAATAATAATCTAACCTTTATTGGGGAAATTCCTTCTCTGCATTTGACCCATCCTATTCATAGTCAACCTTAACTATACATACTAGGAGCAGTGGGCTGCCCCGGTGCAGGGGTTAAGGGCCTTGCTCAAGGGCCCACAGTGGTGTTGACTGGGACAAGCGGTCGCTCTCACTTTCCCACCTCAACCTCTTGCCAGTCCAGGGGCTTGAACTGGCGACCCACCGGTTACAAGTTCGCTTCACAAACCACTAGGCCACCACTGCCTCTAATAAACAATGACCCAGTTTGTTTAAGTAGAGCACCTTGTTTGGATGGTGTACCACCACATGATCCCTGTCAGGGTATATCTGTTTTAAATTTATTTCAAAATGGGTGTTTTGGTGGAAATTTTCCATTTCATAAAGATGTCACTGTCAAAGTTAAGGTGAATTTAATCAAGAATTTAGAGTGGCACAAGCAAGTTTAGTGATTTATACTTGCATACGACTGTTTCAACTATTTATCCATTACTTTCAGCTAACTATTAATGCTTTTATGCTATTTTTACTTTTTATCCATCATTTTGAGCTAAATATTGCAGTTTATCTATTACTTTTAGCTAACTAGCTATCAAGTATTTCAAGTACATGTTTGACTGTTTTACCTTTAATTTAAGTTAGCTAACCTTTTCAGCTGTTTATCCATAATTTTTCTGCCCTTTAAACCATTCCTCCATTATTTCAGGTGTCTCTTTTTTAACCTTTTTTCTGGTGGCTGTGGCTCAGGTGGTAGAGCGGGTTGTCCAATGATTGTAAGGTTGGCGATTAGATCCCCAGCTCCTCCACATGCCGAAGTGTCCTTGGGCAAGACACAGAACCCCAAATTGCCTCAGATGTACGTGGCTTTGGATAAAAGTGTCTTCTAAATGAAATTGTAATTGTAAATCACAATATGGGTGGAAATGAGCTGCTTGGCGGAGGTCTGTGCTCTCCGAGTGCTTTTCTAGTTGTTTAACTGCTGTACTTGTTTTTGTTTACTTGTTTACACTTTATATCTATTGGTTATTGTTATTTTATCTCGTCCAATAAAAATGTTAGTATTATTTCTATAAATGCTAAAAATCTGAAGTGAACTCTTGCTGTTATTATCAGTACTGTTGCCTGGTGGTTACCTTGTGCTTACCTCTGCTTGACACACTGAGGTTACCTATTTGAGGCCGGTTTAAGCTCCTTACTGTGTAATTACGCAGTGTGTCCTGCAAACACATGGTGTGCAGCTTCAGCAGTCGGTCTAATGGCCTACAACCTGGCAGGCTAAATTAACACTTTAAGAGGCATGACTTTTCTAATTTGTCTCTCGTACATCTCTTATAAGAGGAGGCAGCTCTAGACTCTGTAACACGAACTGTGCACTAAAGCAAAAACCACTGAGGTTCCTTTTTTTATTATTGGACGCGGTTTCTCTTCAGACTTACAGTTGACCAATAGGTTCAAAAATAGTTGCACTTTCTGCTTAGTGCCTTTTTTCCCCTAAATGAAGATTCTAAGCGTAAAACCTATTTGTTAAACTGTGTGCCTGTTTCAAAATATTGTACTTCCAGTTTGTTGGACGTCAGACTGCATGTCAGTGTCAGCTCGTTCCTATCTTGAGGTCGACCGAGCATCACATGCTCTCAGTGTCTGCAGTTCACAGTTCCCTGTTTCGGCAGGTTTGATGACTGGTCTGTAGTCTGCGATACTGCTTAGCTAACTATTTGCAGTTCAGTTTTCAGTTTGACATAAATCATTAATGAGCAGTGTTTGGAACTGTGCTTTACATATCTCTTCCCATCTGACTTCCTTCTCTACTCTAACTGTATTTCGAAACTAACCACACCTATTTATACTTCATGACTCTATGGCTGAACAACATTTGTTGTTGTACTGTGAACTTCCAGACCCAGCATAAATATTTTCACCTAGCTAATTATAGGGCTGCAAATGATAATTATTTATTTAAATGCTGATTAAACTGTGGGTTATTTTCTCAATTAATTGTTTAGTTGTTTGGTTTATAAAATGTCAGAAAATGTGGAAAGCTGTTGATCAGTGTTGCATAAAGCCCAAGATGACGTCCTCAAATGTCTTGTTTTGTCTACCACACAAAGATATTCCATTTACTGTCATAGAGAAGGAAATAAACTAGAAAATTTAAAATTTTAGAAAGCTGGAATCATAGGATTGAGACTTTCTTCTCTAAAAAAATTGCTCTTGCCTATTAATCGATTATCAGTATAGTTGATTAATTTGCAGCTCTACTCATTACTTGTCATATTGCTTACAGACCAGATATAAAGTATTAAATAGTGCTTTCTTTCAGCTTTAATATGAGTGTAGTTGCACTTATATTTGATGCACAAGGAGTGAGCTGCTTAACGTTTTAAAGGGTTACAATTCCAACACTTTCCACCCAGTATAATCACAATTCATTCAATAATCAAATATAAATTAGTCACTGTCATTTCAAGTTTCTTGTGCTGTAGTACAGCACCAAAACAGTAGAAAATATATCACACGTAGGAACTGACTTGCATTGTGTTTAAGGTGACAAATTAGTTTGTCAGACTGTTAATGATGCCTCGTAAAGCATTAACATGAACTTCAGTGAACTCAGATCACATTTTTGATCCAAGAACTAATAAGCTCCACCTAGGCAGTGGTGGCCTAGTGGTTTGTGAAGCAAACTTGTAACCGGTGGGTCGCCGGTTCGAGCCCCTGGACTGGCAAGAGGTTGAGGTGGGAAAGTGAGCGACCGCTTGTCCCAGTCACCACCACTGTGGGCCCTTGAGCAAGGCCCTTAAACCCTGACTGCTCTCCGGGTGCTGCACCACGGCAGCCCACTGCTCCTAGTATGTATAGTTAAGGTTAACTTTGAATAGGATGGATCAATGCAGAGAAGGAGTTTCTCCAAGGGGATCAATAAAGGTTAGATTATTATTAAAGAAATTCAGTAAGTTCCAAAGTTTCTTTTGTCCTCTGACAACCCTTTTTTAAATACAACCTCATTAATGCAAATAAGCCTTAAAGGTACCACGGCAACCAACAAGCCAACCGACATTTTTGTTTTTGCATCAGATGAGCAGCTGCCTTCGTAATGTGATGCTGCTGATGGTGACCACAGTGCACATGCCCAGTAGAAATCTTTGGGAAGTGCATGCCTTGGCTTGTCTTAGATTGTCTGTATAAAAAAAACCCTGTCCCTGTGGTCTAACAGCATTTCTAACTTATTTTGTTTATTTATTTATATATATATTTTTTAATGTATTTTTTTGGGGAGAGTTTTTCCGTTTTATTGGTAGAGAGACAGAGTGAAAGTGGGGGTAGACAGGAGAGTGACACGCAGCAAATGGTCTTGAGCCGGACTCGAACTCATGACCGCTGCAAAGCGACTGAGCCCATGTGGTATGGCCTTAACTCAGTGAGCTAAACGGTGGCCCCCTTATTTTGTTTATTATGTAAGCCTTCATGAAAGTTGAATTATGACATTAATTACTCAGCTCCACTGGATGGCAACATTTGAACATCTTTAAGCCAAGATTAAATGGTGATTCTTTTCTTAGCATTCATTAACCACATATCCCATGAGTCAGAGGGGCGGGACACTGACTCTGTTTTTGCCCTGTTTCAGTTTCTAGACTTAAAGACTTAAAGAACCATGGCAATGGCAACTGACAATTATTTATTATTATTATTAATTAGAGTAGAGTAGATTAAATTTAAGCATGTAACAAATTATAAGTAGGAAAGTATAGCAAGTAAAATGAACAAAAACATTTCAATAAATATCTGTCTCTATAAAGGAATAGGAAGAAGTGTGCACTTATGTGGAACACAGTGGCAGTGTTACAAATCACATACTTTTTCTTTTTTTTTTTCCAACAATGTTTTTTATTTATTTTTACATTTTAACAAAGTATGAACACGGATACAATGAAAACTCTGTATGAACACATACACCCTCTCAGATATATACTTATTCTTTTTACTTTAAATATGTACTACAGCCTCTCTCACAAAGTATTTTCTGCATGCACTGCACATAGTATGTATGAATACTGCAATGTCATGCAACACGCATACAATCGTGAGAGATTGCTTCATCATCATATTGAGCCTAAAGCTTTGACTGCTGCACTGTAATGTGAAATGAGCTGTCATGTCTCTGTGCACTCGGCTACTCAGGCTTGTTTATACTCGCTCAAGACTGTACATATGTGAAGTAGCTGTGTAGAGGATGGTGGGTCAGAATTAGGGGTGGGACAAAATATCGATACAGCGATATATCGTCGTTCCTCCTCATGCGATATGAGTATCGCTACTCTGGCGCCAAATATGGATACTTTAATTAATATAATAAGGCGCTCTAATAAGGTGCTCAAAACCCTGCCAGATTCCCCTGCCAGCTGCCATTTCCACAGCGTCACTACTTAATGACTCCACATGGTGGCGTTTATTACATGAATGAAGGAGACTTGAGTGGAAATGAATTGGCCGAAGAAGAGAGCGATAATCGATGTATTGTAAGACAATCACATAACGATACATCACGATATCTATAACTGAAAAATACAAAATGCCTGTAAAAAGGTTAAATTCAGTATTTATTTATTTACTGCAATTTGGTGTCACTTTCACTGGATTTGACACAAATTTGGATGAACCCCTTCACAAAAATGGGTCCACACTTTGGACTTAAACGTGGATGGGGCGTCTCTTACGGTAGCGTTGCTGTCCTCCATTATACCTGTACAAACTCTTCTTCGGCCAATTCATTTCCGCTCAAGTCTCCCTCGCTCATGTGATAAACGCCACCGTGTGGAGTCATTAAGTAGTGATGCTGGGGAAATGGCAGCTGGCAGGGGAATCTGGCAGGGTTTAGAGCGCCTTATTAGAGCGCCTTTTTATATTAATTAAAGGATCCATATTTGGAGCCAGCGTATAGATACTCGATATATTTGATATATTCGATATATTGCTGTATCGATATTTTGTCCCACCCCTAATGGAGACTGTAACAACTCACCAGTAATAAATATAATCCAGGTTTTGACTAATAGAAGTGGAGTTTTAGTTGTTGCTTCCAGGTGTTTGTAGGAGTCTTCTGTCTGAGTTAATTAAATACTTGCAGCAGGATCCAAACAACAGTGCTGGTAGCATTAATATACTTATATTTATAAATGATCTCAGGCATGGAGACAGAATCAGTCAGGATCTAACAGCAAACCATTGGGCTGGCAAATTCAAACCAGAATAGCTTCCACCAGAAGCTAAATGAACATTTCACAAATCCCTCCTTTGGCATCTGGTAGC
>OMNN01102241.1:0-22553 GCA_900302755.1 Chromis chromis
TGAATAACATTGATCATATTGGTACTATGATGAGACTTAGACACCCAAATAAACATTGTCCCAGAACAAGCACACTCCCTCATGCAAATGGAAATCCCAAATGTCACTGGCCTACCCCCGCAGGAAAATGCACCCCACCACATGGCAACAACATCAACCAATCAGGAACATCTTGAGGAGCATGACAATGGCCCAAGATGTTGATTTGACCTCCAAACTTCCTAGACCCCATTCTGATCAAGCATCAACAGGATGCAGTGGAACTAGTTGGATTGACAGAGGCCCCACTGCACAAGCCAGAGTACCCAAAGGATCCACTGCCAACGTCCTGGTGCCAGACCCCATAGGACACCCTGAGAGGTCCTCTTGTCCATGCCCAATGTTTCAGAGCATTTAAGGGGGACCAACACAATATTAGGCAGGTGGTCATAATGTTATGCCTAATTGGTGTATATACACTGTACATTGGGATCAGTTTAGGGTTCAGTGTTGTGCCCAAGAGCCTTTGGATTAGTGCAACATGAGCTCAAGACCGAACAATCTACCATCATTCATGATTAATGACTCTATCGAATTTGCTACAGCTGTAGTAGAGATCTAATCTGAACAAAACTGAAGTTTAACATCATCCCGAATAGCACATAAATGCACCATTATTGGAATAATTTTGATACATTTCTACAAAACAACTCATTGCACAGCCTCTTACCAGTAAGTCAAGAAACTTTGCAAAAGCAAAGAAAATTACAAGAAATGTAAAACATATTTTTTCAATGAAATTGCAACATTTCTTACCATTTTTGGGCAGCTGTAATGCATTTTTCTAAGTACTCTCAGAAAAAGAATTGTTCTTAGATGGTTCTTCAGAAAGCTCTCTTGTTCTTTAAAGTGCCGTCACCAAATTGGAGTAGTGGTTGTATTAGAACGAAAGATTCTTCATTTATATTGGAGTTATTTGGTGTAGTTGCAGGTAACAGCATCAAATTAGAGATGCAACTAATAATTAATTTATTTTATTAGGAATTTATATACAGATAATTTTCTCAATTAATCATTAATAATTTAATCTGTGAAACATCAGAAAAACTAAATAAAATGCCCGCCACAATTTTCCAAATCCCAAGCTGACATCTTGCAAAATGTTATTCTGTTTTACCAACAGTCCAGAACTCAAAATATTAAATGTTTTATTGACCTTTTTACTGAAAAAAAAACCCTTTAAACATAATCAAACCTTACAGCGATCTGTAAAATGGTTCCTTAAAGAACCTATATTTGCTAAATTTCTTTTGGAACACCAGTTATGGAGCCTGAATGAATCATATTTTGATGGTTCTTAAGGGGGTCTTTGAAGAAATGTGTCTTTAAAGAACCTCTTGCAAAATGGTTATTTAAGGAACTGAAAATGCTTCTTCTATGGCATGTTTCAGTTAACAAGTTTATTTTTTCTGATTGTCAGCCCATCCCTCTGTTAATTTGTACTAATTAAAAAGTGTTTTGAAAACTAGATGTGACAACAATACAATAACCTTTACAACCTTTTAAGGTTAGTAGCTTCCAGTTTTTAAATCTATCTTTTTAGCTAGCTTTGTTGGTGTTGTTTGGTATAGTGAAAAAGATTGATGTTAACTTTCCAACTCCTATCCATGTGAAATTATCTATTCACATTCCTTCTCTGAGTAACTTTTCTATAACTTTTCCCTGCCACCAAGGACCCATTATTTATCAGTTTATGAAGATCCAGGCTGGTGGTGTGCAGTCGCCTCTGATTGCAGAACAATCTGTGAGTTCCACTTCAGATCTCGTGTCCCAAGAGGGACCTTTTTATAGTTTAACAGGAACCAACCCTCCCCTGTGGCTTCTACTCATCTGTGCGAATGACATAGTTTTCTTCATAATTTATCTCTGTTATTTTCTCCTTTCTGTTTTATGTTCCTCACGCAAAGTAATCAGTAGTCATGAGGGAGGAGTGAGTGTATTTTTGTGGTGATGTTGAGGCAAAGGGTTAAAAACGGGAACGCAGTGACACTTTACATCTTAAACTCCAATTTACAATCGCATGCATCCATGGCTCTGCCCGTTTGGTGCCAGTTTTTTTGTTTTCTCAAACTATGGCCTCAAGTGTTTAGATGAGCAATTGAAAATAAACAATACAGTTGACACTGCAGTTCAGTATCAAACAATCTTCTGCACAACAATGAGCTTAAATGTGGGCATTGCAAGTGAATGGCCAACCATTCATGCATGCTTCACTTTGTTGCCCAGCCGATGTTAAAACTATGGCAGGAAATGATGTAAATGGTGACCTGGAGAGGCAAAAACATTGTATAAAGGGAGTCTCATGAGAGTCTGGCTGACAATGGATCAAAATGAGACAAGGAACAATGGAACACAAGTTACTGACAACATTCACAGCCTCGACCAGATGCTTGTGTGAGAAAAAAACCTGCAGTTTGATTATTTGGACCTTTGAGCTGTTGGAGTCACCGCTACGGCCCACCTGGATATTACAAAGCCTCATCATACAGAGATGGGAGGCTGAACTCTAACTCATGGGCTCTTATCTCATTCCGACATCTGTTTGCACTGGGTCTTCCAGATGTTTCCTGCTTGGCTTCTGCTGATTCTTAGCAGGGCCAAGGGCCTGCACACTTGCCTGTCCTCCCAGCCTAGTGCTGGTTCTAGACCTTTGGGTCCCATCAACTGTGTTTACCTAAGGCCCCACGCTGATAGTAACTTGGCGACAAAGCTAAATCGTACTCCAAATGTCATCATCTGTTAGTGGGAGAGGGGAGTTATTTTTGATGCAGGGCAAGTACTTTGGCCTTCAAAAGGCGCAAATGGGAGGATTTTTCACTGAGAACTTTTTTATCCAAAGGACATTATGTGTTTGCACCAAGGTGCAGCAGATGTATCAGCTAGCCAAAAGCAAGTTCATTCAGGCCTACGTGACTCCATTCACTCCTTATTTCAGTACCTAATAATGCCCTTTGTTTTATTTAGGAGATAATTTGGATGGCAGCCAAAGTTACCTTTCCACTAAGTGCAGAACCAGACTGAAATATGGAAAATGACTTCATCATCACTGTTATATCTGATGTAATATTTGATAAACACTCCAGAGTCTAGACACGTACACAGCCTTATTAATTATAGAATCATATCTGGAGCATTTAGTTTCGATGAGGGTGGAGAGAAACTGGACACGGTCAACTGATTGCAAACAGGAAACATTTTTATCATGTGACAGTGTGCAGTAGGACTGACTGGAGAACCAGTTTATAATTTATAAGTTTGACCTGTTTATGAGGGTGTTTGTTGGGTGGCAACAATTGTGGAAGGTGTCATTTTTAGTGCTGAGTCCACAGAATGTTATCACCAAACCTTGCAGCTGCCCTCAGCACTAATCTTTTTTCAGCTCATTGTTTTAGTTTTACAACCCACAGCTTTACTGTTTCTGTTGAAACTCATCATTTCAATGACGCCATAGAAGACAGCTGTTTTACAAAAAGACAAAGTAAGCAACTAGTTAAACAATAAATGGATATTTCCTGATATTTTCCACAAGACACGGTGGAGACCAAAAACAAAGCTATAAGGAGGATATGTACTGCAGCTACATTCACCAGGTGATCACCATATGTAAGATAATTTGGTGTATGGGAGGTAGCATGTCTAACATATGTTCTCTTCAGTTTGCAGCATTTTTGAGGCCTCTAGGCCCCCCGAGTGTTAATCATAGTGAAAGATAATTGGCAAGTAAAAGCAACAGCAAGCGATTCAACAACAAACTCTGGGTGCTTTTCATTATAACGCTCCCCCCACTTGCATCTCTTCCTCACGTCTGAAGCCGAAGCTGCCAAATGAGAAATCTTTGGTTCCTTAGGGTCGCTCTCAAGTGATATTAGTTACTTATGACAAGCTGCACAGCTGTATCACCTGTCTAACTGACTGATATGAATGTTCACAGAACCCCTTATTCAAGAACAATTTCACAACCTTCCCATCTTTTACAGATAGTAGATTGAGTAGGCTGATAGACTCATTTAGATATGTAAATTGTTTAACATAGCCAAGTATAAGCATTCCTATTGTTGCTGATTTGTTGATTTTGATCATTTAATAATGCTTTTTTTTAATGTTTATTTATTAATTTGAATTATCTGGGGCAGTGGTGGCCTAGTGGTTTGTGAAGCAAACTTGGAACCGGTGGGTCGTTGGTTCAAGTCCCCGGACTGGCAAGAGGTTGAGGTGGGAAAGTGAGAGCGACCGCTTGTCCCAGTCACCACCACTGTGGGCCCTTGAGCAAGGCCCTTAACCCCTGACTGCTCCCCGGGTGTTGCACCACGGCAGCCCACTGCTCCTAGTATGTATAGTTAAGGTTAACTTGAATAGGATGGGTCAAATGCAGGAATTTCCCCAAGGGGATCAATAAAGGTTAGACTATTATGATTATTATTATCTTAAGACATAGTCTCATAAGAATGTGTGTATGTCAGTTGCATTGTAAAGTAAAAAAAAATAACACAAAACAAACTGCTGCTTTACAACACACTGCAATTAAATTATCTAAAGTGTTAGATTCATCACACACAAACAACAGCTCATTATATTGCATCTCTCCATGTTACTGTGTTCTATTATATTATCTCTAAATGCTTATACATGACACTGCAAAGTAAGTCCCGTGAGATTAAACTGTACGAATAAAGAATGATGAATTTTGCTCAGGACAAGCTACCGTCTATCAGATAATCAATCATACCAAACAGTTATACGTCACGCCACTTGATATAAGACTTCCATGTAGGATACACCTGTGTTTCCCGGCTATATAAGCTCTTCCAGAAGCTACGTTTCTCCTCGCTTCTCATCTCTTTGAGGTGCATTTAAGGGACTGGAGGATCCTCCGTGATGGGAGAATGATTTCCAGGTTATAGGAGGAGATAGGACAGAGGAAACATAAGTTAGCATAATGAAAAGCATCATCCTGTAATCATAGCAAAATAAAGATTGTTAACCTTGTCGCAAAAAAAAAAAATCACCAAATTTTTACGTCATTTCTGATAAAGAGCTTAAAATGTTTGTATGTTGCCTTCTTAACAAGTAGCTTATCTACTTAATCAGATAGCATGCCAAGAATCAGCACCATCATTTTTAAAAAAAACCTTGAAATTATCATATCTTGATTAAAATTTGGAAACTGGTGACTGATTCTGAATAACAGATTTGTGAAACTCCACAGTAACACACGTTATCTTTCACCTATGCTTGTTTCAGGTTCCAGCTTTATTGGTGACTGACTCTGTAGTTTTCCATTACATGTCATTAATCATTGTCATATGGCCCCATGTTGTGTGGTTGGTTGTGAACACATTTATAGTTGTGTTGTCACTCAGAACACTGGTCATATTGTTTAAAGTGCACACAGCGACTGGCCCAGGCTTTGATCTTCCACTTCAAGTGGCAAGAGTGAGGATGAGATCTCCAGGGTTTGTATCTGAGCAGTGCAGGGATCAGTGTTTTACTGCAGCCTGATAACAGTAGGAGACAGACTCTTACAAGATACCGAGTTGCTCTATCATCGCGGACAGCTGTGGAGTCCGCTTGCCCATCTCCTGTCTCATCCTCCTCTTCCTGAGATACTTCTTTTAGCAACTCTCCATCCAGCCCTCCTCCCTGTTAAATCCCTCTCGAACTCAGCTTAACCTCATGCCTCCTATACTTCCTGATCCCTCTCATGCCTCTTTTTCTCTGTCTATTCTCATCGTCCTGCTCCTTAAATCAATACAGGGTAAATTTGAGGTTCTTAATATACTTTTTTTCTTAAATATGCATTATTAATACTGTTTAACCTTTAACCAGGATGCGTTTGCCATGTAAAACAGCATAAGCCTGATTGGAAAGTAACATCTAACTGAGAGCACGGCGCAAGGTGACTGTCACGCTAGACTGCAGCGCTGCAAGGGGAAGTCTGAGGATAAGAAGAACATATCACGTCACGAATTAAGTGTCTGAAACTTGTCGACATTGCAGAGACACTGTTTGATGGTTTGGTAAATGCGTAATTGCCACTTGTCTTCACCCACACACACACACAAACAAACCCAGAACCCGACAGACAGCGGTTTATGCAGATTTTTTCCCCCACTGTAGCTCACAAAAACGTAAGAGAAGAACTCTTAAGACAGGAATGATTGTTATAAACAGGACTCTTTCGCAGTAATACAACATTGGTATGTAACCGTCTTTTAGTATGAGGCCTATGCTTTGCACCGTTATCCTGTATTTGGTATTGTGGTTTTTTTATTCTTGCATCACTATGATGTTGAAGTTATGTCATTTTTTTTCTGCTTGTTTGTTCGTTTGAAACCATTTCCAGAGAAGAGAAACTATCAACAACCGATAGAGAAGTATCCTGTATGTATGTGAGCTTCTGTCAGTTTGATGCGACAAAACAGCGAGAGACAATGCATCAAAGTAGCAAATGAAATTGCAGTCCGTCTAAAGCTGTCTATGTAAATCTGTTAGCAATTTTGAATTATTTCTAGTAAGCACCTATTCCTGGTATGTTACTGTACTCACATCATTGGCACTGATATACATTGGCTTTCAGGCAATAGGATTTATTTAATATCCTCCTACATTTCATTTGAATTATAAGGATCAGAGCTTATTTATAGGTTGTACTGCCAAGATGTGTGATTCTTTCCAGACCGTTTGGCACAAGGCTTTGCGGAGTGCCCTGCAGATGGTTCTTTTATTCACCTTATCTGGCTTTTTTTTCTCTTCTTCTTCTTCTATTTTTCTCATTTTTCTTTCATAAAATGCTCTGGCTCAGTCTTTTTTGGAGAACGAAAGAGGAAATCCATCAGATGTGCAGTGGTGCACCGTACCTCTAGGCTCATAAATTGTACATGCCTCAAAGTAGCAGGAAGTAGAGGCCTAATAGGGTGTATCCTCCAGGTTTCCTGTTAGGTTAACCCATTGGGTCTGGGGTATTCTACCCCGCCAGTGGATCATAAGACATGACCCCCTGTTGCCCTAACACTTAAAATGAATGGGCCCATAATGCAGTCAAGCTGCACCATCACCACCAAGGAGTTTTTATTATTATTTTAATTTTTTGTAATGTCTGGTATTGTATTTTCATACTGTCATGGAGGCATAAGTCATCAGACCCCACGCTATTTAAATGCCGTGGTCACCACTGTGGTCAGTCATAAAGGATCGGTGATCTGGATTGGGAAGATCTGATTCCAAACAAGTGACGCGGTTAACAGGTAATATCTTGTTTGCATGAAAAACAAGGATTAAGAAATCCCACTTGTCACCCAATTATTGGATTTCCATATCATTATAGGAATCACACTCATTCAGACGCAGGCACTTTCTCACTGCTTAATTCAATTCCCAGCTCAGCTTCACCGAGAGCCCAAGGGATGAAGTGTGGCTGGCAGTGAAAGGGTTAGATCTGAGGACAGAAAACTCCAGCTCAGAGCGCAGAGAGCGAGAGAACGGGAGAGGTGATCAGGTGCCCCATCTGGATCCAATCCCACCTGGGCCCAGATAAAAATAGAGGCAGGGTGATGGGCCAAAGACTCAGCAGTCCTTCTTCTTCAAACGGGGGAGGAGTGATATGTGCATCCATGTATGTTCTTGATGCTGACCCACCTTTCTCTTAATTTTCATATAATGTATTTTCATATTTAGATGGGTTGCAGGTGTTGGAGAAGGAGTTTTACACTGTGCTTCCATTTAACAGCTGTTGGATCCGTTGGTGAGGCCACGGTTTCATCACTGAATTGAGTTGGGCCTTTGAACCATCAGGGTCATCCCCCTTGTGCCTCTTTTCACAGATAAAATGTTCAGATAGGACATGTTGAAAGGATATGTTTCCAATTTGACTCGTGCCATCCTTATCCCTCTCAGCCTCCTCCCCCCCATCATCTTTCTTCCTATCTCGCTCACTCTGTCTGCCTCCCTGTCTGCCTCGGCGCATGTGTCAGACGAATGATTAATTCTCCAGAGGAGAATGAGGAGGGGGGGGAGGGATGAGAGAATGGGGAACACAAGAGGTGAATTGATAAATCATCTCTTCATTCATCCATAGGTAAATAAAAAAACATGGCCGTGCTCAGAAATACATAGATCTACCCCCTGACACCCACAGATGCTCTGCATTAATGTCTTCCTGGGCCGGAGTATAACACAATAATTTATAAACTGCTCCTACATGCAGACCCCAAGGGATGACGCTTATCTCCGCTGCACTTGTGCGCGTATGTGTCTCGTTGTGCCTGTGTAAGAGTTTCATTTTAAAATAATTGTTGGATATATTTAAACCATTTAAGCATTATATCTATCAGATTAGAAGCACATATCTGTCTTTCATCGTTATCCTCCCTCTGTAACAAAGTTCTGTGTCAGCGCTAACATTGACGTACCCTACGTTGCCCATCTGATGACATGTAATCATGATTAAAAATAAACTTTTTTTAATGTTTACAATTGCTCACACAGCTCCAGACCCAGCTGCGCAATCTCTACGCCTCTCACCAACACCATAACCCCCCCTTTTTTTTTTACAACTGCTATCAACACTGTGATTATTATTCATCACTCTTTTGTAAACATTAACTTGTGGCTGTAATGAATACACTCGGTGCAGATTTCTTCCTGTAAACGTTGTTCTAATTATATTTAACAAGGTATGAAATATGCAGCAGTGTGAGAATCATGTTATGTCAGTTCATTGAAAGCCCCGAGCGAGTTTTGACTTTTCCTTCGGAGCAACGCTGCTCTCTTTCCTTTTTCACACTCACTACTCACACACATGTACACACACACACACACACACACACACACACACACACACACACATGTATATACAATATACATGCATTTATTTCTATTGAACATACTTTGACTTGCACTCATGTTATTACTTTTATTCAATTAAATGTAAGCCAAGTGATTAAAATTTGAAATTCAGTTTACTTTGACATCTTGGAAGCTTGTCTTGCTTGCTATCTTACCAGAAGTTGGGTGGGAGGTTTATATAAATTTCATTTCTGTGAGCTCTGTGGAGAGGCCGGACTGCTTGAGCTTCGAGGGGCTGGAGGTGGGGGGGAGGCAGCTAGCCAGAAGAAGAGAAACATGTCTTCTGATAGCTCCAAAGTTGTCTGGAGCCTTAACTGGCCAGCTAGCCATCAGTGTTGGAAGAAGCACTGAGATCTTTTACTTCAGTGAAAGTAGAAATACCAGGGTTGTTTGTGAATTTTCAACATGGCAACCAACAGCCATGTTTCCATACAGTATAGTACTTGAGTATTTTCAAGTAGTTGCATCAGAAAAAGTTCATGGAAATGGTGAAACTCGAAAAAACTTCCCCAATTTCTCATACAAGTTTTTACTCTCGCTTAAGGTTTGACATTTCTCAAAAAAGGGTTGATGAAAACCCCTTTCTTGAATCATTTCTGACGTCGACGTCTTTTGTTGTCTTCACCTTTGGACAGCACGAAACATTTCCAGTGCCAACTGACATGAAAGACTAATTACAATGTTTCTGATTTAAAACCATTCCTAAAGACCATTATCTAAATTTTTCTCTCATAGATGGTCAAAGTTTTGTTAGGTTCCTCTTCGTCTTCGGGGATTTTTAGCGGTTGGTTTTACTTTTTTATTACACTTATGGAGAACATAGCCTATACTGCTATGTAGTTTGTAACCGGTGGGTCGCCGGTACGAGTCCCTGGACTGGCAAGAGGTTAAGGTGGGAAAGTGAGAGCAACCCAGTCACCACCACTGTGGGCCCTTGAGCAAGGCCCTTAACCCCTGACTGCTCCCCGGGCGCTGCACCGCGGCAGCCCACTGCTCCTAGTATGTATAGTTAAGGTTAACTTTGAATAGGATGGGTCAAATGCAGAGAAGGAATTTCCCCAAGGGGATCAATAAAGGTTAGATTATTATAATAGATTATAGATTATGTTCTGACAACTACTTTATTTGCTTTAAAGTAGTTTTTAAAGTAATTTCAAAAGTTTGCTTCAATTATATTTGACTATTATATGAAAACATTAGCCTCTTATTTTATCCTAACATAACAATTTATTTGTTTATCATACTTTTATTGTTAATCTAAATCTACAGAGTTAGTAGGAGCTAAAGTAATTAAATAATATAAGTGTAGTAATACATATAGTATTTTCCTCTGAAAAGTTGTGAAGTACAAGTATAAAGTAGCAGAGAATGGAAAATAAATTTTAAAAAAACACCTGTAAAAAGCTTCTTTTTAAAAAAAAAAGTTATTATAAATACATGTGAAAAAGAAAAAAGCTGTCAGTTGTCCCTTTTTTATTTATTTTTTAATTATTTCTTTCCTGCAGTCAATTAACCCTTTATACTTTCACTCCAGTCTCTGCTTAAGGTTCTTGCCCCACTTTAATACTGTATATATTTATGTAGGTATGTATGCACGTACAGTATGACAATAAAAGGTGTAGTGTTTCTAGGATTATATGTTTTACGAAGCAGTGAAGATAATAAATACATCTGGTAATATGAATGTTAAATCACTTGTCATGTGCTTGTCTTGCTTCAGCAATAAAGAAAGAACTACAGTATTTGAGTAAGTGTTCTGTGGAATGTGGAGTCATAAGGTGCTGAAATGTATTCGAACCCTGCAGCTTCACAGCATGAATAGGATCTCTATTTGCATGCAGCAAAATTGGAATAAATGCCTCCTGCATTAAGACTTGATTAATATATTAAGGATATGTGATGATTCAAAGTAGCTCCAAGGTCCTGACATGTTCACTTGGGGAGAAAAAAACTCATTCACAAGGTATTTAATTTGTTTCCCTACAGTATGTCCTCATAGAAACTAACTTCTCTCTACGCTCACCTCAACGGTCGAGGCGTACGGCCACCCACCCTCCGTCTGGTTCTGTCTGAGGTCTCTTCCTGTTAAAAGGGAGTTTTTCCTCCCTGTTGTCGCCAAATGCGGCTAAATGGGAAATTGTTGGGTTTCTCTTTGTAATATTATGATGTCTTGACCTTTACTGTGTAAAGTGCCCCGAGATGACTTATGATTTCATTTGACATTGTATGACTAAAGAGGGATGGAGATTATTTGAAGTGAATTAAACCATATTGTGTATATTATTATGCGTACAGTATTAGAAACTTTGAAAAACTACAATGAGACATGCTTACTTTTCCAGTAATTAGCCAGAACCTGAATCTTACCCTAACTTTCCCCGAGCTTTGTGTACCCATCCTTCATTGTGGCCACCGTGCAGCACAAAAACACAACACAAGACATGTTTCCACTGAAAAGTGAAAAGAGTTCAAGTTGAAAATACAGAAAATGTGACATAGAGAGACTTTGTAGTTATTATAAGTCACTTGGGCTCAGTAATGACTATTGCAATTTAACAACTTGTGGCAGAACAATCCAATCACTGCTGTATTGTGTGAAAGTAATTGCATTTTTCACATAACTTTCCCAACACAAAGCCTTGAGTAAAACTGTGAGTTGATATATGCACTTAGTACTGTCATTGGGACTGACTTTTAGCTCAGCTGCTGTTGGTATGAACCGACCTCTTTAGGGAGCAAGAAATCATTGAGACGCTGAGTGAAAATGTAGCTTTTTGAACTTTAGTATTCCTTAGTTAGAGCACTTTTGTTTGACATCTGACCAAATAATCAAGGTGAGCAATCATAGACGTGAAGTTACTTCATGTTTTGAGGAAATAACCTTCCACCTTAGTATATTTAGTCAGTGGTTGTGAGTTTTTAAAGTCAGATATGTTCAATAAAAGCAACAGATTGTGTTTTTTTCTGCAGAGCGGTTGTTTCGAGGAGGGTTTTGGTGCGGGGCTGTCACAGTGCTGATATTTTAGTTCAAGCTGGTTGAAGGCATTCAGCATTGCGGATGCAGCAAAAAAACTTACTTCTGGGGTGGAGGTTCTGATAAAGGTGGTTTCCTGTATGTGCTTCTTTTAGCAAGGGTGTGTGTGTGTGAGAGAGAGAGAGAGAGAGAGAGAGAGTGAGCTATTGAAGAGAGCAGCTCCGGCTAAACGGAAAGCAGAGAGGATTGTCAAATCAGCGGACTATATCCTCTTGGTCATTCCAGCGTGTGTGTGTGTGTGTGTGTGTGTGTGTGTGTGTGTGTGTGTCCATGAATAGAAGTACATGTGCATGCTGATATGCACGTGTGACCACTTCACTTCTAATGCACTGTGTTTACAACTGCAGAGCAAGTTGCTAATGGTTGCCTGGTCACTGACCCTCAAAACAGACGGCCTCCCCTCCCCACATCTCCTCCTGCTCACCAGGCCTTATCTCTGCTGCCACTGCCGCCCACTCGTTCTCATCCGCTAACAGGGAGGGATGACTGAGTGTGCAGAAACTGAAAGTGCTGTGGCTGCTTTAGGTACACTGCACACACGTTGATTTCTACCACAATTCTACTTAGATTTCACGAGTAAGGCCGTACCTCTCCCAGCCGATTTTCTCAAGTACTTTAGCTTGAGTTTTACGGTACTTTTAGGACTAAGTCATGTTACACCATCGAGATTTGTAATTCGAAATTTGGAGATGCAGTGTAGCTCTGCTTGCAAACCAGAAACCCAATAGATCTTTCTACAGATTTGGGTAAACCTTCAAACCTCCAGGGTTTCATATGTAACAAACCGAAGGAATGAATCCTGTCTGCGTGCAGGGTGGGGCTTTCTGTATCGTTATTCTTCTTAAGAATTTGCATCCAGTTGGAACAAGTATGGCTCTAATCTTACAACTTGCCATTGTGTAGTATTTACTAGGTTTTTCCATGTTTGAGCAGAGTTATAGGTGAGCTGGTGTGCTTGAGCTGCAGTACATGTAAGCCATTTTCCAGAAATAAAAACAAAACAAAAGACACGATTCATGAAACTTTGATACACCAAGATCAGTTTTTAGGGATTAAATCAACAACCAGAGAAGGGCTTTCTGAGAAATGCAAAATATAGTATACAATAAGACTAACAAATATAAGTGAAAACACTTTGCTTATTTTACGACTACTCTTTTTACAATTGTAATTAGGTATAATTAATCAATTTATGTTCATTTCAATTCTGCAGCTCTCCACTCTTCACAGCTGCAATGTGACCTGTTTCATTCACAGCTGAATAAAGCAGGTGTTTGCATATATTCATAGAAAATATCACATTTTTAAAAAAAAATAGTTGTACAGTTTAAGTGTACAGGTGCAAATCTGACAAACTAGGGCATGAGTTGAACATGTTCAGAGTTAAATACAGTCATTATGATAAATCTTTTATCTAGACCAACCCACAGTGGTAGCACTAGAATTAACTCATTAGTGCGTCAAGAAACACAACAAAAGTGTACACGCTGTGCTCTGATAGCAAAACAAAGATGAAGTCAAACGCTGCAGTTGATTAAACAACACTTCTCTCTGGACACAGAATCTGGGCTAAAATATAAGCACCAGGTCCACATGTTGCGTGGGCACACTGAGTTGTTAATGTTATGCAGTTGTCTGGTGACTCATTTGAAAAAGATGACTTCAGTTTAGCCTTGGACATGAGAGCAGACATGCACACAACTTCTGCAACAGGGAAACACTGATGTGAATGTAATGTAGCCGAAATCTCTCCGATTTCACAATCAGCATTTACCCCAAATTCATGAGCAGTGTCGCTTGTCATGAAAGGGATTTCCATGTCCATCTCTTTTTCTCTCGTGCTCTTTCTGCTGGGTTATGACTACAGGGGGAGATGGTGAGAACAGTGGGCTGTAGCCTTTCCCAGCCACAGCCCAGAAGATTGCTGTGGAGCAACGGAGCCCACCTCTCGCCTCGGCCCCCTGCACCCCCCTCCTCCGGCCCCCAGTGATGTGGGAAAAGCCTGGGAGGGTGTCCCACTGAGCGTGCTCAGGCAGCCGTCCCAGGCTCCAAACCTATCGCTGCAGCCCCTCTCAGTCACAGCATCAGTCAAGCCAGGCCAAGCTTGTTAAAGATAGCTCACTTCATGAGTGTTTTCTTTGCCATGTTGTTTCACCTTGCCTCAGACCAAACACAAAGTGCCACACAAGTTGCAGTGGGAATCGGAGAGGTTGAATTGCGCCACTGATTCGTGACTTCTTGTTACCACTTTTAAAAAAAACAAGTGTGTAAACATCTGTTTGGCTCACCTGTAACAGTCACGAACGAGGTATTGATTGACACCAGTGCTGACAGTTGTTTTTCAGGTCTCAATCTGCCCTTTTTGTCACTCATCACTATTGTTTCTTTGTTTTTTCCCACTGATTTTACTGCTTCTGCAGCTGCGTAGCTAAGATCTGAGAATTACACAACGTCCACGGGGAGCATAGAGGGACCGCATGGTGGCTCGGTGAGTAATCTGGGGCTAGTTCCATTGTATTGCTGATAAAAAGCAGGAGGGTCTGTGTATTGTCAAATCCAACAACAAGCCAAACACAAGCACATGCTCACACATGCACAGATAATACAACTTTACACCAGTGTGGAGGATAAGAATGCCAGAATATGAGGAAAGATAGAAAAGAGCGATCATTGACCTTCATCCCGGCTTACAGAACATTATCATTTTCCTTATCAAGATCCTCGCATGTCTACAGGAGAAGCGTTTGCCATGTGAATGGGGATACTGTTCCACTACTTACACCTCCTTTGTCACAGTGTGTTTATGTGAGAAGAGGAGATCAAGCAGAGCAGAGCGATGTCTTTTTTTTCTTTTTATGAAATACACCGAAAAGCATAAATCATGCTTTCTATGCATTCACATGTACAGCCCTGTCTCAGCTGAGACTTTTGTACTTTTCCAGCCAAGCTATTGCACTGATTCAGTGTCCATATGTGAGGGAGCAGATTTTTGTATGGGAAACTCTGTGACCTGAGGAGCGCTTGTCTTCTCCCCAGCGTGTGAACAGCCACTATCCTCCCTCTGTTTCCCCACGCTCCCCCCCTCCACACCCTTCATACTAAACATGGCGTTATAGTTTCCTCTTGTCATCTTTAGGTTTTCATTGTCTCAGTGACCAGTTGGCACCGGACCACCCTGCGTCTGCTTTACATTAGCGCTGAGTCACCAAGAGAGCCCTGTTTATACTGACAGAGATACAGATGCGAGGGGAAACAGCCTAGAGAGAACTTGTCCTTGTTTTTTATTTGTATTTTTTTGCACATTTCATCTTGGATCTTGTGAGATCCATGCACTGTCAGAGCCTGGAGGGAGGCATCATGAGCGAGGATTGCCACTCTGTGTGTCTCTGTGTGATTGTGAGGTGGGGTCGGGGGGATTGGCTTGTGGTTATGTGAGCAAGAGCTTTTTGGCACATCATCATATGACTCTCCCTCAGTGAGAGAAAATGGGGGGATGGATATGAGCACACCGACTGTTTTATTATGGAAAAATATCACTGTTGCAAAGTCACAGTAAACACATGATTACATAGCAACCACAGAGAGTTTTTAGCCAGTTTATGTAAATATAGGTGAGATGCTATTGACTCTGTGGGTTTCCAAGATATTTGCAGCTCATTTAAAAATATAGCGATGATGTTTTTCTGTGGTCATGATTTAGGCAGAAATATAGTGCTGATGTCGCTTACTGTATACCTAAATGGCTGTTACAAGCAGAAAAAGATACACATTTTATGTACTGAATTTGACTAAACTTTCATTTTCTTCGGTCTCAGTTAAGTTTTCATCATTTTCAGCGCCACATTTTGGCTTTTCCAAAGCAAGTTTAGCTCAAACCTAATAAAAACATAATTTAAACACTGCTGCCAATGTGATAGATTTACTTTATGTAGTAATGTAGTAAATGTTTATTTCGAACTTGAATGAGGAAAGGAAAAAAGAAGAAGAAAAAACAAACAAACAAAAAAATACATATATATGTATACATATATACTGTACATATTAACAAAATAATAATACAAATATATAATAGTGAGCAAATGCAAATAACTATAACAACTTTTTTTTTTTCTACTACCGTTAATCCTTTCAAAAAAGAAAGAAACAAACAAAAAAAAAGAACAGATTCTGTTCGAAAAGGGTGTAGGAAGAAGTAAACAAAACTTATCTAGTCCTACCCCTTATTCCTTCTCAAATGTTTTACTTAATATCCAATAATATAATTGGCCTTGAAATGAAACAAAATCAGACCAATGACAGCATAAAAAAAAAAACTAAAATAAAAAACAAAACAAAAACAAAACAAAAACAAAAGGACACATCACTGGATATACAGTTAGCGTGATGTTACTAGTTTCCCCCTACTTGTTTCATTCTGTATCTGTTTAAAATGTTAGTTTTAAAGATGTGTTTAAACCGGCCTATTGTTTTACATGATTTCAGTTCATCGCTGCAGTTGTTCCATAATTTAACTCCTTTTATTGAAACACAGTGAAGTTTCATGTTGGTTCTCACTGGTTGTATTTTGAACATGAAAATTCCTCGGAGATGATGTTGTCCTTGTCTCAGTTGAAAAAACCTTTGGATACTGTTGGGTAATTGTTGATTTTTAACTTTGTACATAATTTGGATAGTTTTGTCGTCAACCAGATCCTTAAATTTTAATGTATTAAGTTTGATGAAGAGTTGGTTTGTTGGTTCTCTGTAGGTTCTCTTCGTTTTCACCAGGATACATGGTTCAGTGGGTGCCATCAGTCATTCCCTCTCTCCAGTGTCTCTCCCCACCTCTCACCTCTTCTCCTTCTCCCCAGATTTTCCAGACCCTTGCTGCACTAAGCTGAGCTTAAGAGTCAGCTGAGCTGATCAAAGACCGTAGCCAAGTAATGGCTAACAAGAGGCGAGAGTTCCCAACGACACAGGACCTCCCAGGGGTTTCTACCACCATAGACCTACTGTAACTAGAATCAAGATCGGGGGATCCAAGATGACTGATCTCTTCATGAGTAGCCGTGTGGTAGATATGTACAACGACGTCTGTGTGTTCTCCTAAATAAATGTATTTATTCTTCTTTGAATGCAAAATGACGCCACAGGTTGATTCCAGGTCCACAGTAAAGTCTCCCAGTCCGTTCTAGTGCTTTTCCCTCTGCTGCCCTCCATTACCAAGCATCCCCTCAGTGTGGGGAAGGCCCTGGTTCCCACCATCCACCTCCCTTTATCTACCACTCTCCTTGTCCCAGCGACCCCTTCCAGTTGCCTTTGCATGCTCCGGCCCCCAGTTATCACTCTAATTAGCCCGAGCAGGCTGCCCTCCCGTTTGTTCCCCATTTGTTCTTTTGTCCTTTGTGATCTTTTTGTACAGTAGCAGTGCAGTAGGTGGCTGGTCGACCCCAGCAGGAATGAAAGTACCATCATCTGCAGTGATGTAACTTTGAACACGGTGCATCACTTTGCAAAATGTATACTAGTCTACAACAAGATACATTTACCAGTATGTGGTCAAGGTGGATTGACTTCATCCTGAGACAAAACTATATGTGAAGTGTGTTTATAACTTGAATATTACCATCCCTCCCACTTGTTTTGGTTTGTTCAGTGTTGTACATAGTTAAGTTGCGATCTACTGTGTTTGATGGCTAATGGGGAAGGAAAATTATAACTGGTACATTTCATTACTTTTTTAATTTTTTTGGTCATTTGCTCTTGTTTGCCCCATAATTCAACACACATAATGGATACATGCTCATTGTCTTTCTTTTATGTCTTTTACTGATCCCTTTGTCCCATTTATATGCAAGATCAGTGGTTGGAGACATCTTGGGACTGTAAAGAATAAGTAAAATGAAAGAGTTCTGATAATGGAGATGATTCGGTTGATGATGGATCTAATGAACGTTGCTTTAAAATCACCTGTGTCATTTATGTATTATCATTTGTTTGGTTTTGTCAGTTTGTATTGTTATTTTATTTATTTATTTATTTTTATATAGCTTACTTATTTTTCCTAGCCTGTGAATTATTTCCCCCCTATAGGCATCTGATGTTGTTGTGGCACTTAACTGTAAAACAGGCACTAAGTAAAAAAAATCTGTAATTGTCTGTGTGAAAACTTCTAGCTGCCAATAAAAAGCAAATAAAAAAAATAAATTCATACTAGTAATGAAAACAAATTGAATATTTGATGCAGGTTTTGTTCACTGTTAATCTGAGCTGTTGTGAATAAAGTTGGCTATAGCTGGTTTTATTTACCAAACCAGGAGAGAAGAATTTGGATTCTACACCATCATGGTTAAATGATGGATAAATCAAAGGCTGTCCTGTCATTGAAAACTGTATTATAACAAGACCTGGGGTTCACTCACTAGCCTTTCCAGAGCTTTTAACCCCATTTCACAGTTGTGGATTTCATTTGGTGATACTGAACAAGAAGACTGGAGCCACAGTGTCTAATGAGAGCCTAATTAGATGGAATTACATCACTGCACTGAGTAGAACTGTAACAAATGGATGAAAGGACTTGAAAATGTGAATTAAGTTGACCTTCATTATGAAAACAAAAAGTATGGACATAAACATCACAGTAAGGATTACCGACTGACCCGACCTTGACTATGTTGTCACTGCTGTTTATCCACAATATAACTTAGCCGGCCTACACGTCTTCTTCTATCCCTTCCTGCCCTCCACGTCTTGGCACCTTATAACCCTCCTCCTCCTCCCTGCATCGCACCATTGCTGGAACCAAACCTCTTGCACCTGCATGTCCAGGCTCTATCCGGTTCCTTGAATTCCTGTGAGCGCTGTGAACTGAACTTTAAAGAAAACCAGGGAACGAGGGGAGAGAAAAAAAACAAACTGGGTAACAGAGAGGAGAGCAGGAAGTGGCTTAGTGGCCCTGCAGCGATGGTTGTGATGGAGGTGGGAAGGGTTCCTCTTATGAATGTGCATTTATCGGGAGCCGGAAGAAGCTTTATTGTCCCCTTAGGTTCAGCCAGGCCTCTGGAAAATGACTGCTTTCAAGATAAGAAGCCTTTCTAGTCTGGAGTGGGACCTCATGGCTCAGTGTTCTGTAGCAGCGACCTGGAGGAAGCCCATCTGGAGGTGTTAGGTTGTAGTCCAACATGTATTTTGTTGTGACGTATCCAACCAGAAAAAATTAATGAAACTGCAAATTTTCCTGAGATTCTTTCGATATTTGCAAAAAACACTGAGGTGTAACCATTACGTTTGTTTAATTAAAAACTGGTACGATGCACGGATAACATAAACAGCGTCAGACAGGCTCTTGCTTCTTGCTGCTTGGCGACCGAGACAGGATGTCGCCATGTGGCTGTCCTCAGGTCTGGACTCTGATCACACCTGTGTCAGGCCATTTGGAGCATGTACAGGCCAGTTACACAGCACTTCCTGTTTGTTTCATGGTGAAATGACAGTAAATTCAAAATGGCGGACTTCCTGTTGCATTGTGGGTATGGGTTCTTGAGGCTTTTTTGTGCGTCTTGTCGTGATACATATGGGTTCCGAATTTCATAGCTCTAGGTGAAACGTAGTTCGGGGGCTGAATTTTAAAAGTTTCTAGGGGGCACAATTGAGCCAAAATGGCCAATCGGCAAAACGCCGTGGGGCACCACGGGCGAACCAGGATTCCTTTGTGGAAGATTTTAATACATTTTTGTCACCACCACCTGTAGTATATGTGGACCAAATGTGAGACCTGTAGGAGTTATCCCCTAGGACGAGTTCGCTCTGGAAAAGTGCAAATTTCTGACCGTAAATTCAAAATGGCCGACTTCCTGTTGCATTTTTTGTAAAGGGTTGATTAGGCAATTTTGTTCGTCTTGTCGTGATACATATGACCGAATGTACTGAATTTCATACCTGTACTTGAAACTATTTCTATTAACTCCACTAAAGTGCAATTTTCTAGGGGGCCCTATTGAGCTATTTAACCATTGACATGTGAAATTCCCCCAAAATGTTAAATTTTTCACTAGGCCAGATTTTTGTGCCAAACCTCCCACCAGGAGGAGGCCTCGGGGTAGACCCAGGGCACACTGGAGGGACTATGTCTCTGGTCTGGCCTGGGAACACCTCGGGGTCCCACCAGAAGAGCTGGAGGAGGTTTTCCTGGGGGGAGGGAAGTCTGGGCCTCCCTGCTTAGACTGCTGCCTCCACGACCCGGTCCTGAATAAGCGGTAGAAGATGGTATGGTATGGGGGGCACACCATCCCAGGTTGGAGCTTATTGGGACGGTCGATAGGTTTTCAGCAAAATTGCACAAATGAAACCTCCAGGACTGGTTGAGTCGCCCACCTGAACCTGGAGCAGATGGTTCAGGATGAGTCCGACTGCAGAGTGAAGACAAAGCAGCCGAGAAGAATCCAGGTGACGACCTGATGAAGTTAGCTGAGATAATGAGGGTAGGGATGCACGATAATATATGTGCCATATCGTCAATTTTGGCAAATTATGACGTCATACCGATAATTCCGATAATCAAAAATCAGCCGATAAAATGACCCGATAATAATAAAGACTTCTAATCTTCATTCTTGCCGTTGGTCTGTGTTGTGGTTTGTGCTCATGCCTGGCTCCTCAACTCCGACAGTACTGTTGCATGTATGTGATGTCATAATCCGGTAGCTGGTTCGCTAATAAGGTGGCTAACGCTTAGCCGGTTTGCTAGTTTTACTGCTCCAGCCGGGCTGTACATGCTTAGCTAGCTAGCTGGGGAGGTCTAGGAGGAACTCTGGTCGGGTTCTTGGGTTATCTTTGTTTTTGGGTGCGGGGTTAATGTTTTAGAGATCGTGTTTTTAGCGAGGGTTGACAGTTCATAGCGGGGGTTAAAAATGATTTTAAAAAACTATAAAACGATCAGGGTTTGATTGAGTTGCTGGTTGTCAGTATTTGAGCAGAAGTATCGATAAATGTCAACTTCTTTATGCTCTACTCAGTGGTTCTATTTATTTGTATGGGTCAGAATTATAGTAGGAAGTGGATTTGTACTCAAATTATAGTTAATTAAGTAAAGAAATATCGGTTGATATTATCGGTTATCGGCTGCAAGACGTATAAAATTATCGATTGTCGGTTGAAATTGGCGTTATCGTGCATCCCTAAATGAGGAGTATGCAAAGCTGTAGTCAAAGCAAAACAAGGCAACTTTGAAGAATCTGAAACGCAACTGACAGCTTGAAATCAGTTCATTTGTTGTCTCAGCTCCATGACTGATTGAACTGATGGTCGACCAAGATGCTGGAAGTCAGTGACAGATCAGTTTTGTAATATTTACACTTTTCAAGCTCAGATCTCAGCCCTAGAATCAACGTGATGAATTAAATGTGTACATCCTGGAGCAGCAGCGCGCTATCAGTGTGAACGTGAGATGCTTTAAGATGACCTTCAGTCGCAATCTGTGGGAAAGTTACTCGAGTGACGCGGCCGTAGTGTAGCGAGAGGATTCTGTATGCCAACGTCAACAGCCAGGCAGCGGGAGGTGAAGGACCAGAGGCCTGAGGGCGAACAGCTGAGGGTGACTATAGAGAGATTAAAAAGGGAATGTGGGACTTAATCCACTATTTTACCACAGTCCTCTGAATCTCTACTCACCGAGAGGGAGCAAAGAAAAGACGAGCATTCCTCCCGGCCCTCGCTAACGGGGGGCTACAGACGCCATTCTCGTGCCATCTGGCCTTAACCAAACATGGAACAGCCCCTCGACCCTGATCCTCCTCGGCCCAGCAGCCCCTTGAACCTCCTTCAACGCTCCCCATCTTCTTCGCCCCCATTTGTTATTACCTACAGTAAGCAAAGTGCACACAGAGTTGCCCACAGCAGTACAACAATGCCTCTGACGTGTGCAACGACAAGCCCCTTCTGGATGGCCTCGGTCTGAGCAACATGCAGTATTCTAACCAGTCATGACTAACGAAACTCATCACCAAGATGTTATTTATGAAAGATGGTGGCTCAAAGAGAAGGACAAACAAAACCACGCTTTGGCCTCGTCCACACGAAGCCATAACGCTGATAGTTTCAAAAATGTTCTTTGTAAAGTCGGAGCCGTTTCAGTAAATGTGTCCGTCCACCAATTCACTTGATACGTCTGAAAACGATGTAAAACACCTGCCAGGCCTGTTGGTGGCGCTGTGACGCCGTAACGGGAACAAGCGGAAACTGGCGGCGGGACTTTAGGCACGTTAAAGTTAGCCACCCTAAAGCTAGCTGCGCTAAAGTTGGCCGCCCTAAAGCTAGCCGCACCAAAGCTAGCCACGCTAAATTTGGCCGTGCTAAAGCTATCCGCGTTAAAGTTAGCCGCCCTAAAGCTAGCCGCGCTACAGTTAGCCACCCTAAAGCTAGCCGCGTTAAAGTTGGCCGCCCTAAAGCTAGCCGCGCTAAAGTTAGCTGCCCTAAAGCTAGCCGCGCTAAAGTTAGCCACACTAAAGTTGGCTGCCCTAAAGCTAGCCGCGCTAAAGTTGGCCGCCCTAAAGCTAGCTGCGCTAAAGTTAGCCACACTAAAGTTGGCCGCACTAAAGCTAGCCACACTAAAGTTGGCCGCACCAAAGCTAGCTACGCTAAACTTGGCCGCCCTAAAGCT
>OMNN01102242.1:0-14182 GCA_900302755.1 Chromis chromis
TGTTTTTTGTTCTTGATTTCTTCGAGTTTGGGACGAAAAATCTTGATTAAAATACATGATAATAGATCCAATTTATCATCCATCCATCCATCCATCCATTATCTATACATTACTTAATCCTCTGCGGTGGGGGGGCTGGAGTCTATCTGTCTCTAACCGAGACGCGAACCGGGGATCTTCTAGATCAACCGAGCCCCCGTGCAGCCCCAAATTTATTATGTAATAATAAAAAACTATTAATAAATGTACTGTGGAGCATTAATAACAGTGTGCAGACTGATGATATTTGTTTCTTTCTGCATATTTCTTGCATTTACACTATATATATAATATACACATATATTTTTGTATTCATTCACTTAATTCAGGTTTTAAAATTGACTCCACCGAAACCAAAAGCTTCCTTATTTTTATTTCTACATCCACAATTAAATGCATTCAGTAACACCTACAACATGTTTATCCAACATTTTTACAGCATTCTTCAAGTTTAATATAGAACCTGAGAGAAACACACAGCATTAGATTTGGAGTCACTACGATTAAATCCCTCTTCAGCATCTTTACACACAGTTTGCCTGAAATAAGGTTTCTTAGCGTCACATTTGTCAGTCTGAGGTTGAGTCTTTGGCAGCTGATGGAGGAGGAGGATGCTGCTACATGTGAGGAGGAGGAAGAGGAGGATGTGGAGGAGGTGGAGGAGGTGGAGGAGGATGCTACATGTGATGAGGAGGAGGAGGTAGAGGATGAGATGGAGGAGGAGGAGGAGGATGCTACTCCATGTGATGAGGAGGTTGAGGAGGATGCTACATGTGATGAGGAGGAGGTGGAGGTGGAGGAGACGGAGGAGGCGGCAGGTCGTCGTCTCTCCGCGGCGGAGCGTTAGGAGGACTGTCGGCCATCATGAAGGAGTCGGTGGACCTGGTGCTGGTCCGGAGAGGAGCCAGGCGTCGCAGGTTGCTCGGCGTCCAGGGAAGCCTGACCTGAGCTCTCTGAGACGGAGCCACGGTGCTGCTGTCCAGCTCCGCCTCGGCCAGCCAGGGAGGGATCTGGACCGAACCCGGTTCCAGGTCCGGCATGAAGACCGGGTTCTCGATACCAGCTGGAGGAGAAGAACCGGTTAGAGCAGCAGACATTTGTGTAAAGTTTTATATTCATTTAAATTTGATTTTAAAAAACTGATGCTCTGTTATTGCAATTTTTAAACTCGCACTGTCTTTGCTAATGTTTTATTGTCTTCTTTTAATGCTTTATTCTTTTCTTTCATTCTGATTTATCTTATTTTCATGTTTAATTCCTTTCTTTCTTCTCTCCTTTTAATGTTTGTCTATTTGAATATCTTGTAAAGCCCCTGGTAACTCTAGTTTTGAAAGCTGCTACAGAAATAAAGCTTATTATTATTATTGTTATTGTTGCTGTTATTGTTGTTGTTTTACCTCCAGCTCTGTAGGTGACTCTCAAGGGGATTGAATTGTATGACGGGTCAAAGCCAGAGGCGCTGTCTCCCTCTGAGAACTCAAAATCTAGAAGACAGAATGAAAAACCTTTAATGAAGTATTTCAGCATATTAAGACGTCAGCTCCTGAAGATGTGGCATTTTGGTTTTTAAGACAAATACAAAACACATAAAAACACAGCACTATATAACAAAAACTACAAATACACCGATACACAGCTCGTTGACCCACCCAGATAATAAAACAGTATAAAATGGTGAAAATCTGTCAGCAAAGGTTCAGGGGAACTAAAGACAGATACAAACCTTCATCACCAGAGTAATAGCTTCTAGTCTTGTCCAGTGATTTTCCATTTGACATCTGGAACAGGAAGAGAAGTCATTTAGTGTCAAAATTAGAGTTACAGAAAGTAGAAAGTAAAGTAGTAAAACACATGTTCTGAGCAGTACGGCTGGATAACAGTAGAACGTTCTGGATACTAGAGCTGACCTGAAACCAGAATTAGGATTTTTTCATACAAAACTTTGCTAAATATGAACACATTTTTCTGTAAAACTCTAAAAGCAAACAATATTAAAGGACGTCTAAACATAAACAACCACATAAAAGTTTGTGTAAATAAAACTATAAATAAAATAAGTAGGGATGCACCATAATATCAGATGATAACGACTTTAAAATTAAATATCGGCATCAGCCTAAAATGAACATTTATGGCTAAAAGTTCAGAGTTTTGTTTGAGAATGTTGCATAAAAGTAGTCTTCTTGTTTCGCTCAATGAATGTGTCCATTTAAAAAGCATTATATTTGTATTTTATATCTGCACCTGTTAGTGGACCATCACGATAAGAGTTGATATAATAATATATTCATTCTGCTACAGGAGAGACCTGATGTTCTCTGCAAATACAGTAGGTGCACAAAGGATGTGTATATATCAGCAATTGGTCAAAATAAGTTGTCAAAATTGGCAAAAATCCACCAATATGCATCCCTAAAATGAAACACTATTATAAATGTAAATGCTAAAAAGTATTATAAAGTACTATTTCAGCAGAAAATACTAATCCTGGGTACAGAATTGAATTGAATTTTAATGAATTCAAAAACCTTAAGAACTAGGATTTATGTAGATATTTACAAGTTAAGAAAATATCAGGAAAACAATTTCTCTGATGAGAGCCCAGCAGGGACTCATGTAGTGCTGGGTGAATATAAAAAGACAAATTCAAGAAAAGACCTAAATTCTATATGCATTAAAGTGAAACAGAAATCAGAATCCAATGTAGAAACGTGCAAAAAAACCACATCTATGAATGTAGCTGGAGGATTAAAAACCAAAAGCTACTCGATATCTGACCTTTGGAAACATTTGGACAATTCATTTACACTTGACAGTTGACAGAAAATCTCTAATACCCTTTTTCCACTGAGCTGGTTCCAGTGCTAGTTTGGAGCCAGAGCCTGACTTAGCACCAGTTCTTTGTGTTTACACCACCTAAGCACCGGCTCCAGGTTCTAAAAACTGATGCTTAGCAAGCAATAACTCTTTGCTGGGCCAGAGCTAAGCACCGAGTACATCAGGGCTGGGGGCGGGGTTATCAGGGGCTGAGGACGGGGTTATCGTGACCAACGATCAATGGTGGAAAGGGACACACAAGAGGTAATTTATTTCATTTTTCTCCAGGATGTCCCTGGTCTGATCGCATATGTATTGGAATTGTTGCACTGAAATCCGGTACAATTGTGTCCCACCAGTAGCGCGATCGCGGATGTGCCCAGGCAACAGGCAACCTCCATCATGCGGACCTCCACCTGATCTATTCAATTCAATTCAATTTTATTTATATAGCGCATATTTACAGAATATGTCATCTCATAGCGCTTAACATAGTAAGATCTTTATCTTTATAAAGATGTTTATCTTTATAAAGATAAACATCGATATTATCATCAACTTATTGCGTTTGTTTAACTGCTATGTAATCGATGCAAGCGTAGTTGTTTTACGGTAACACAATGGCGTGGCTCCAACTTGGCTCCTTGCCAATGGAAAAGCAAACAGGTTCTTAGGAGGAACGAGATTTGAACCAACTAAGCACCAGCACCGAACTAGCACCTGGTTCTTCTTGGTGGAAAAGTGGTATAAATGAACTCTGAGACTCTCCGACCTTCTGCTGCTGCTGCTGCTCCTTCTTGGTGTGTTTGCTGATGGTCTTTGGAGGAGCCACGCCCATCTTAGCCGACTTGAAGGACTCCAGGCGGCTCCTCATCGTCCTCTGGAAGATCTCCTGAACCTCATTCTCATCCTTGTTGACGTCGAAGTGGCTGCGGCTGTATCTGTGTCGGTGCTGCAAACCAGGAAACAGGTTATCTCTGATAAGTTTAAGGCAGTAACTTTAATGTTTGGTGATGTAACTGAACATGTTTACCTGTTTTCTGCCTTTGTACAGATGCTGCTGCAGCAGGTGGTGAGAATTAATGTCCTCAGATTCCCTCACACCCTTCATGTTCTGTTCATGCATCTCCAGACTCACTGATGGAACTGGATCCCTGTTGCAGGAACAACAATCATATAGTCAAACTACAGCTCCAGTTTAGGCCTCTGCAACTGGAGGCTCAGTGGAACATCATTTCTATTAGTTTAACGTTTCCACTGAACAAATGTTCTCTCTGAGTGAAAAAAGAGAAACTGATATTATAAAACAGCTGATTTAGAACTCTGCAGCTGGTTTTAAGATCCTTACACTGGACACCTGTCAGTTTCCATATTGATTTAAAAAATATTTGAACTGTTTTTGAAGCACTTCATGGTCTTGCACTGGAATATACAGTCATAGACAAAAGTTTACATCCACTTGTAAAGACCATGTATATCATGGCAGCCTTAGGTTTCTAATGACTCTTATAACTCACTTTTTTGTTGTCTTTCTGAGACAAAAACAACAATCCCGCATTTTGGTTCTTTTGGAAATATGACAAAATCTGCTGGGTCATAAATATACATACATCAACACTAACATTTGGTTAAATGTCTTTTGGTCATTTTCACCTCAACTTGGCACTTTTGGTTTCCGTCCACAAACTTCTGGTTGTACCCTTGATCACTCCTTAGTTAAACTAAATGTGTTGTCTTTCTGACTCCGACTTGTTTCTTCATCAGTCCAGAGGTTCTTGATGGGTTTAAGTCAGGACTTTGGGGGGACCAGTCTAAAACCTTCATTCTAGCCTGATTGAACCATTTCTTTACCACTTTGATGTGTTTGGGCTCATTGTCTTGTTGGAACATCCAGCTGTGTCCAAGATCAACCTTCTGCTGATGATTTGAGGTTTTCCTGGAGAATGTGGAGGTAATCCTCCTTCTTCATTATTCCATTGAGAGCATGATACTGCCACCTCCATGCTTGATGGTAGGTTTGGTGTTCTTGGGGTTAAAGGCCTCACCTTCTCTCCTCCAAACATATTTCTCCTCAGTCTTTGTTCCATCTGACCACAGAACTTTCCTCCAGAAGGCCTTTTCTTTGTCCATGTGATCAGCAGCAAACTTCAGTGGAGCTTTAAGGTTCTGCTTCTAGAGGAAGAACTTCCTTCTTCATGGAGCCTCTCAGCTCATGTTGATGTAAAACACTGTGGACACTGACAGCTGTGTTCCAGCAGCTTCTAATTCATTCAGACCTGCTTTCTGCTGGTTCTTGGTTGACTCTTGACCATCCTGACCAACTCTTTCTCATCAGCAGGTGAAAGTATGTGTTTCGTCCTGATGGTGGCAGTAACACAACTGGACCATGAACTTGATGATTTGATGATTGATGATTTTAGAATCTGAAGCTGCTTTGAAATGGCTCCAAGTGACTTTCTGACTTGTTCAAGTCAATGATTTGCTTTTTCAGATCTTTGCTGAGCTCCTCAGACTTTCCCACTGTAGTGTTTGTGCCTGAGTCTAATGAGTGGATCAAATGGGTTCTATTTAAATTGGCTAAGAGGAGTCAGCAGCTGTAGTCAACCGTAATCACTCAGGAGAAGTTAAGAGGCCACGAAACTAAGAAAACTTGATGAACACAGCTTTCTACATCACCAAAACTGATAATTCAAGTTGCTGTATGTATATTTTTGACCCAGCAGATTTTGTCATATTTCCAGAAGACCCTTAATAAATCTATGAAACAAACAAAATGCATGATTGTTTATTGTGACACAGATTCAATCATAGAGAACTAAGAGTTACAGGAGTGACTGGAAACTCAGGACTGCCAGGTTATACATATACAACTACTGGCTTGTTTGTATTTCTTTAAGCCTTCAAAATAGTTGTGGGAGGGGCTAAAAACAGGAAGAACCAACTGTGTTCGCTCAAAATAGTGACAGTGGAATCAATTTGTTGGAACATTTGCATGCAGGGAGGCAAGAACTGTCAATAAAATTGATAATTCACGATAATCTGCAAAACTTGAAATTTTCAGTGTTGCTGTTGTGACTTAGAGGTTGTTGTCTCCAGTAGTAGTAGTAAAGCAGATTTAGATGCTTTTAGATGACAGAAGAGATAAAGGAAGCAGCTTGAAAACACTAGAGACGAGTGATTTTGTGGAAATTTAGGTAAAACAGTTTGCTTACCTCCCGGCCGACATTGCACCGTGATCATCCGACGTGTCGGCCATGATGTCGGGCATCACCTCGTCGTAGTCGTCACCAAACTTTTTCTTGAAGTTGACGTAGGCGTTTTCATTTCGGATGAACTCCAGAGAGCCTCGACGTTCACCCTGCAGCCACAACACAAAATAATCTCACATCTGTTCACCTTAAAGAGCAAAACAGACCTAAAGACACAGCAACAGATGTGAGCTTCACCTCATCCACGTAGCTCATGGCGTCCTTCAGGTTTAGCTTATGGAAGACCTTGAAGAGACGGTCGCGGTTCTTCCTCGCCGATGGCTTCATCAAAACCCTCGACATCCACTTCTCCTCGAAATGATTCCACCTTTGCAGAAACAAAATACCTCACTGCAGCTTCATTCCCCCAGTAAATAACCTTTAGATTAAGTCTTTACATACTTGTCCCTCATGTAGTTGTGTCCGATCTGTCCTGATATGTCTTCTATGGCCACCAGCATGTGATCAAACACCTGAACACCAACAACACTCAGTGATAATCTGACAGCTAACAGGTGGTTTAAGGCTCTTCAAGTCTATAAAAGTTACTTTTTTTTTTTTACCTTGTTTTGCACTTTTTCTACGAGTGTGAGCTCAGACGCTGCAGCTCTCTTCACTTTGAGCCACGTCACCAGAGGTTTCATGGTTATTCCCTGCAACACAAAGACAACGAATGTATGAACACCAACAAACAACCAACAAACAAATGTACCACCAGCAAGTTTATAAGACATCTTCTTTTATTTTCTAAAAAATCACCAAAACTACTCCATTTATTGTAAAAAGAAACCTTAATAAGAGACAAATATCTGGATTTTGAACTTAATAGCAACAAACTAATCAATACTAATGTACTATATGTATTATTCCAGCTGATCAACGAGGCAGAAAAGTGTGAACCATGTATTTTTAGTTTTTTTTTTACAGAATCTGCTTACAGCAAAGGTTTTATTTTTAGCAAACTATCAATGAATACATTAGGCATGTAGAATAAAATTATTTTTTATGAAATATCGTGATCTTAAGCTCAGATTTGATTAATTTTCCAGATGGAACAGTGCATCACAGATTACCATTTCAAGGACTGTCAGAAAGTTAGAAATCCTTTCTTTTTATGATAAATGATGTAGTTTTGGCAATTATTTAAATAAAATATGATGTCTTTCAAACCTGCCAGTGGGTTTTGGGGTTCAGAGGGTGAAGCAGCAACACACTAATCAATACTTATGCACTATTTTATCTGATCAATAAGGCAGAAAGTGTTTTTACCTGTATAATGACGGTGAAGTAGACGACGATGAGAGTCGTGCAGACCATCAGGTTCTTCTCCTTGATCTTGTTCTCATCCAGCATCATGGCCAGGCCGTAAGCGACGGCCCCTCGCAGGCCACCGTAGCTCATGATCACCTGATCGATGACCTCCAGAGGAACCAGCCGGAACTTGTTCAGGATCCAGGTGAGGAAAAACACACCTGTAGAGCAGAAAACACACAGTCAGATGTGTTTGAAGTCACGGCCGACAGCGGAGGAGGACCGAACCTCACCGATGAATCTGTAGATGATGACGAAGAGCAGCGTGAGGAGGATGAAGCCGGTGTTCCAGACCCACAGTGTCTTATCGATGGCCGAGATGCCGAGGAAGACGAAGATGATGGTTTCTGAGCCGTTGGCGAAAACCTTCATGGCGTATCGGACCGTGTTCACCGAGTTCTCGTCCATGTTGGCGTTGATGTACTTCTGACAGCACATTCCACAGAAAACGATGCTGCACAACACAGAAAAACAATGTTTGCGGGGAATTTTGTGAAGAGGGAAATTAACGTTTTTTAGGAATTTTGTGACTGTTTATATTTATAACGGACACAGAAATAATAAAATGTTTCTTTTAGGAAGAACATAAACCATAAATAAACTTATTTTTTAGAACTTTTTCACCTTTTTTCATATAAAACAGACACAGAAATACTAAAACATTTTGTTTAAGGAGAACACAAACACATAAATGAATGTATTTTTAGAACGTTTGTGCTTCTTTCTATATAAAACAGGATCACTCACGACAGGATGGCGGACAGCGAGAGCATCTCGGCGGTCAGGTAGGCCAGGTATCCGAGGACGAACACGAAGCCCGGCTCGATGATCTGGATGTTTTTAGTGCATCTGGTCAGAAGAGAAATGAGGAGGCCAAAGACGAAGCCCACGAGGGAGCCGCCGAACGCCACCACGAAGAAGGAAACTGTACAGAAAGAAAACACCTTCATAAAGGCTCCTTCATGTCAGTCAACATAACCACAGTCCAAGTGAAGAAGCCTATGAACTACTTTGTTCCTTTGTTTGTGTGATTTTAGCACTTTAGAGACTGTCTTATGGAGATTTGTGTTCTGCACCGGAAACATTGTGTGTTTTTGGACATTTTAAAGCAGCTGGATAGCTCAGTGACTAACACCCCAGACCTTGGTATGGGAGATCGGTGGTTCAAATGGGAGCGTACCTATGTTCCCCAGGTCCTATGTTCACTGCTTTGTATGTGACCGGGGAAAATAGGACCCTTTTTAGGAAAAACGGGGAACATAGGACCCTTTTTTAGAAAACATAGGGATGACCCCGTTCAAATCCATGTCAGGGCCCTTAAGCAAGGTCCTTAATGCTGCCCCGCCTACCTACCTATGTACGTCGCTTTGGATAAAAGCGTCTGCTAAATGAAATTGTAGAAATTTTTGCGTCTGACTTCTCGCTAAATTTCCGATTTTAAAATAATAAAATAATTTAGATTCTAATATTTCATGGACATTTTTATCCAAAACAGTCTTACCATGTAAACATCTCTGCATATATGTATAAAATCAAAACTCCACAGGTGTCCACTGAGTTGAGCTTCTTAACACTGAGAAGCTTGACTAGAGATATATTGGACATGTCTCTGATTCAATTATTTCAGGCCAAAAAGAACATTTTAGATATCAACAATGTCACTTTGATTATTTATGTGTTTCTCATTACAGATATTTACAATAAGCTGCAGATACTTGCAGCTGAAATATAACTACTTGTAATTCTAGTTTCAGATATCTGCAGTTTGATTCCGACTAGTCGTAATTCTAGTTCAAGATATCTTCAATTCACTTCAATTTAACATAACTTTATTGTCCTTTTTAGACTATTAAATTAAGTTCGATCTGGTCGGAATGACGGCATAGATATAAAATGTTGTTAGATTTCATGAATTAGAGTTTTGACCTTTAACCGGGAAGCCATTTAAAGGATTCAATATCTCCAGAAATACAACTCCCACATCTGACCCGAGTTATTTAGTTTCTAAATTTTATTTAGGCTCAGTGGTTAGCACCGTTGCCTCACAGCTAGAAGATCCCCGGTTTGCGTCCCGGTTAGGATGCCTGGGATCTTTCTGTGTGGAGTTTGCATGTTCTCCCTGTGCAGTGTGGGTTTTCACCAGGTTCTCCAGCTTCCTCCCACAGTCCAGAAACATGCTGAGGTTAATTGATGATTCTAAATTGTCCGTAGGTGTGACTGAGAGTGTGCTTGGTTGTCTGTCTCTATGTGTAGCCCTGTGATAGACTGGTGACCTGTCCAGGGTGTCCCCTGCCTTCGCCCAAGACAGCTGGGATAGACTCCAGCCCCCCCGTGACCCTACATATGATTAAGCGGTGTATAGATAATGGATGGATACTGTTTTCCAAGATATAACACACTTGAAGTATTGTAGATTAGCTGTAGTAATCTCTAGTAGTAGCCCTTTCCTGTTTAGCAACCAGAGGAGGCGTCACTTTAGCAGAGAGCACTGTGGTGGTTTAGCTAGTCAAGGAGCACCGTGATGAAGACTTCTAATTGCATACAACAGCAGTTTAACCTCCATGTCAGAGCAGCTTGAGACCCAATTCTAGTCAATTTTGACCACAAGTCTATGATAAACGAAACTTTTGTTCTCCCCACTTGTTTTCTTCTCCTCCACAGCTGCCACATAACTTCCGCTAACACTGTTTAAATACTCTGATATCGAATGAACACATCAGCAGCATCACCACAACAGTTCAGACTAGTCATGACATCTGAGTTATCTGCTGCTTTTATTTTGACTAGTCCAAACTGAAACACAGATATTTCTAACTGTGGTTTTGACTGGTCAGATATCTGGAATCAAAATCCTGACGAGTCACTGATGACATCCGTTATTTAAATGCAGTTTGTCAGCTCGTCATGAACAGACCGTGAGCCTTTACACCACGTGCACACTTATACTCTTAGTTATTAATGCTTCAATAGACTATTTAAAAATGTTATTATTAGAACATTAATATAAATGTTCTAATCGTGGAAGAATTTGTGCAATATCATTGTTTCATATCACATTCAGGTGAATCTGAGCAAGAATCCATCAGTAATTATTACTTATATAACACCTTTCTACCTTAGTGGTACTCAAAGCACTTTACAATGTGTTACACATTCACCGATTCACACACCAATGGCGACAGACTTCCATGGGAGCAACTTGGGGTTCAGTGTCTTTCCCAAGGACACTTCGGCATGTGGAGGGGCCGGGGATCAAACCGCCAACCTTGTGATCAGTGGACAACCCACTCTACCACCTGAGTCATAGCTGATGTTTCCTACATGTTTGCACTGTCCTCTCTGCTGCACAATTGTCAATTGTGGGATTAATAAAGGTTTTTCTTTTCTTATTCTATCTTAAATAAATGTCACACTTACTTATTCCTTTGATGATCTCCACTGCGTTGATTTTGGCTCCTCCCAGAGACACAAATGCATCAAATACATTGAAAAGCACCTAACAGAAGAAGAAGAAGAAGAAGAAAATGACCGTTTGATCTGCTGGTACAATAATGAGACAAATAAACAACAAATATGTCATATAGAAATGTGATAAACCTGTAATTTGAGCCTTTAATTCCAACTCTGACGTAATAATTTGACCTAATTTGTCTTGTTTTTAACATAATTTAGAAAAAAAATAGTTAAATAAGTCAGAATATTCTCATTATCTATTTAACAGATGATGTGCAGCATGTGGTCAGTGTTCAGGTATATTGTCAGAGCATCATCATGTTCATGCAAACCAGACAACAGTGTGCAGATATTATTTCATATTTTGGTGCAAATTATTATCCAGCTCTTGCAAAATACATACGAGCTTCGTTGCAACCTCTAAATTCTTGATCAGAAAGGTGTGTCCACTCCTTTTTATAGTCTCACCGATGAATAGAGGGGAATTTTTATATCACATAAAAGCCGCATTTATTTCAGCTCTAAACCCTCAAAGAGCGTTTTAATTGAACAGAGAATGTGTCCCGGCTTCGGTCCAGGGGAATGTTTGCCTTCTTTACACTCCACGTCTTCAGAGTTGACTTTTCCTGAGATTAATGTTTGGGCAAACTCACAAACTGTTCTGCTTCTTTTGTGGCTCTGAGAACAGTCTGAATCATTCATACGAACCACGGTGACGCCGTCGTTGAGCAGCGACTCCCCGAACACCATGATGAACAGGACCTCGTTCACGTGCACCTGCTCGAACACGGCGATGACGGCGACGGGGTCCACGGCGGCGATCAGGCTGCCGAACAGCAGATACTGCAGCAGGCCGATGTCCAGGTCGCCTAAAGAGACACAGGAAGTCATATTTAATGCAGCTGTTTGGGTGCAAAGTGAAGCAAAGTGAGTCCAGACTGAAATATCTCAACAACTACTGGATCAATGTCTTTTCATTTGGTGTAAAAGCATCTCATCAAACACACACATGACTGCAACTCCTGCACAATGTACACTGCACTTTAGCCTCATGATCTCCGTTATCTATAAGGATTTTTCAAAATAAGGTATTGTTATTGCACAGCCTTCTGGAGCAGTCACTTTGCACTTCACTGTACACTGAGCATGTGACAAATAAAAGTCTTGAAACAAAACTGTTCGATTCCCCGACGGGGAGTAATATTCGTTTGGGGTGTGGTGGTCTAGTGATTTGTGAGGCAAACTTGTAACCGGTGGGTCGCTGGTTTGAGTCCCCGGACTGGCAAGAGGTTGAGGTGGGAAAGTGAGAGCGACCGCTTGTCCCAGTCACCACCACTGTGGGCCCTTGAGCAAGGTCCTTAACCCCTGACTGCTCCCCGGGCGCTGCACCGCGGCAGCCCACTGCTCCTAGTATGTATAGTTAAGGTTAACTTTGAAGAGGATGGGTCAATGCAGAGAAGAAGGAACCCAAGGGGATCAATAAAGGTTAGATTATTATTATAAATATTTTTGATTGAATTTAGAGAATTTCATGTTTTCAGACCTGGGAATTTTTGTATTTTATTTAATCAGTTACATCACAGACAAAAATGTTAACTGTAAATTAAACAGTCCTAACTGTAAATAATGTCCACATCAAAAATCTGTATTATTATAAATGGTAATCTGTTCTTTTACAGCATTTAACTATGAAGCTGACTGTAGAATGATGTATATTAGGGACTGGAAAATAGTAAATAATCTTTTTAAGTGTTATTTTGCTGATTTTCTCTGTTTTGTTAGATAAAATCTAGTAAAATCACAGAAAAGTATTAATTTACATGTTGACTGTAAAAATAATTTAAAAAAGAGGCCAAAACTGTAAATAAACACGTCAAAAATCTGCATTTAAAAAAATCGTAATTAGTTCTTTTTACAGTGTGTGACCATTAAATTACACAATTTTTACTGTATTTGGTTAAGAACATTACGTATGTTAGGGACAGAAAACGTAATAATTAAACTGTTATTTTACAGATTTTCTCAGTTTTAATAAAATACAGGTAACAAGTAAAAACACAGAACAACAAGCAGCCACGGGCCGCCCCGATAGCCTAACGCTTATGTCGCATGACCCACGTGCAGAGGAGTAGCGGCTGTGCCGGGTTCGATTCCGACCTCGGCCATTTACCACATGTCCTTCCCCACTCTCTCCTGTTTGTAACTCTATCCACTGTCCTGTCCAATAAAGGCATAAAACGCCAAAAATAAATCTTTAAAAAAAACAAAAAAACAAGCAGCCACATCAAAAATCTGTATTGTTAAAGACAGTAAATGGTTCTTTGGCGGTGTTTTACTGTACAGAGTTTGGCCGTTATTTTAACTGTTTTCAAGTCTCTACTGATTTTGTTGACATATTTTTGTTAACACACTTTTGCTGCCAGATTTTCATCACTGTTTTACAACTTTGTTTTTATTTTTACAGTGTACATGTTCCTCTATCTGAGCATCCCAGACTGACACTGAACCCTTTCCTGTCTGTGTATGTTTAGGTCATATTAAATAGATATAAAGTGGTGTCTCACCCATGGCTCCCCCCATGTGACACCCCCACAGCGACAGCCCCAGACTGGCAGCGTTCCAGCAGGTTCCGATCACGGCGTAGACCAGGATCGCTCCCATGTTGCTGAAGAACAGCTTGTTGGGCATCGAGTAGCCGGCGTCCAAGATGACTTGAGGCAGCAGGTAGAAGAAGAAGACCGTCGGGGTGAGAGTGAAGGTCTGGACCTTATCGGCCCCCCAGATTATCCCCCCCAGGACGAAGCCGAAGCAGATGAGCAGAGCGCTCTCTGGGATGATGTTGGTCACATGGTGGTTCGCCTCGATGACTGAGAGAAGAGAGAAATAAAACTTAATATGAGGCTGCTGGGCTCTTCCATTGGAACCAGCAAGTGTAGATTCACAATGACCAATAAGATTAATTATCTAAGTATAAAACTGGAAAATAAGTTGAAGTGGAGATTTCTGGATTTCTGGAGAGATTTTATTTTATTTTTTTAAATATATATTGTAAAAGTGTAAATTTCCAGACATTTTTATTGGGAACTAATATTTACAGGTAACATTTTAAGGTAATATACTGACTTCAAATAAGAAAATAGGTTTTTGTATTAGACGTTTTCTGAAAATGTATGTTTAAATATAGAAATGATGCATTAGGTATCTAAAAATGCCCTCATTTGCAGAACAGAAATTCAAACACTGGATAAAGCCAATTTCAAAATGTTTAATGTTATTGACATATTAAAGTCTAAGGTTTTTACAGAGGAGGTTTT
>OMNN01102244.1:0-17256 GCA_900302755.1 Chromis chromis
CTAAAAACCACTCAAACTTTTTAAATTTGCTCTGCACAAGAAAAATACGCTGATGTGAGCCATACCTCACCTAAAAGAGCTTTCAGAGGATCTACGATCAAGAATTGTTGATTTACATAAAGCTGGAAAGGGTTACAAAGTGATTTCTAATGCTTTAGAAACTCACCAGTCTACAGTTAGACAAACAATGTACCAATGGAGACTCTTTGGGACTGTAGCTGCTCTACCAAGAAGTGGGCTCCCACTCAAAATGACCCCAAGAGCACAACGAAGACTCATCAGTGAGGTAAAGAAACAACCCTGAGTGGCAGCCAAAGATTTGAAGGGGTCATTGGAACTGGATAACATCTGTGTTCATGAGTCTACAGTAGGTAAAACACTGAACCAGCAGGTGTCTATGGCAGGACACCATGAAATTCCAAAAGGGTTCACATACTTTTTCTTGCAGTTGTATTTTGAGTCATTTTGGACAATTTTCAAAGCATTTTAAACTCATTTTAAACAGGAGTTCAGTCATTTCAGGCAATTTTGAGTCCCTTTGTACACTTTTTGAGTCATTTTGGACACGTTTTAAAGCATTCATATGGTTTTCAGCTTGTTTTGGACAGGCTTCAAGTAATTTTGGGCAATTTTGGGTCCTTTTGTACATTTATTAAAGCAATTTTAGACCCATCACAAAGCATTTTAGACAATTTCTAACTCAAATAATGTAGCTAGAGTCCTGACATTTTGTAGGTTCATTGATTTGTACATGTGGTCTTCAATGGTGAAACCCTGCTTTGGAATTCTGCACAATTTTAAGTCCCTTTGTACAATTTTTAAGTCATTTTGGGCAATTTTCACAACATTTGAAACAATTTGAACTCATTTTGGACAGGAGTCTAGTCATTTCGGGCAATTTTGAGTCCCTTTGTACACTTTTTGAGTCATTTTGGACACGTTTTAAAGCATTCATATGGTTTTCAACTCGTTTTGTACAGGCTTCAAGTAATTTTGGGCAATTTTGTAGAGTTTTTAAGCAATTTTAGACCAATTTCAAAGCATTTTAGACAGTTTCTGACTCAAATAATGGAGCTGGAGTCCTGGAATGTTGTAGGTTCACTGATTTTTACATGAGGTCTTCAATGGTGAAACCCTAATTTGTAATTTTGCACAAATCGGAGTCCTTTTTAGTCATTTTGTTGTCGTTTCAAAGCATTTTAAACTGCTTTTAACTCATTTATGACAATCTTTTATTCATTTTAGATGTGTTTTAAGACATTTTGGACAAGTTGTGAGTAATTTTGGGCAATATCCATGGAGATCTAGCAGGTTAAAAGTCTCCATGACACTATAAACTCTGACTCTAACCTGCTAACTGCTAACCTGCTAACCTGCTAACTGCTAACCTTCTAACCTGCTACCCTGCTAACTGCTAACCTGCTAACCTTCTAACTGCTAACCTGCTAACTGCTAACCTGCTACCCTGCTAACCTGCTACCCTGCTAACTGCTACCTGCTAACCTGCTAACCTTCTAACTGCTAACCTGCTAACTGCTAACCTGCTACCCTGCTAACTGCTACCCTGCTAACCTTCTAACCTTCTAACCTGCTAACTGCTAACCTGCTAACCTTCTAACCTGCTAACTGCTAACCTGCTCACTGCTACACTGCTACCCTGCTAACTGCTAACCTTCTAACCTGCTAACCTGCTAACTGCTAACCTTCTAACCTGCTACCCTGCTAACCTGCTCACTGCTACACTGCTACCCTGCTAACTGCTAACCTTCTAACCAGCTAACTGCTAACCTTCTAACCAGCTAACTGCTAACCTTCTAACCTGCTAACCTGCTAACCCACTAACCCACTAGTCTCTCTCGGCTGGAGGGAAACGACCTTTAGGAACTCACTCTGGGCTTCACAGTCGACACAGAGGCCGTTGCCTTTGGCGTTTCTGATGGCCTGCAGCGCTACAGCTTCACTCTGGCTGCTCCTCCGGGCCTGAACAGAAACACAACATCATTTATTTACATCCATAAACACAAGCTGTTTAAATACACCTCTGCCTCGAACGGAAGAGGAACAACAACCTTTAACTGCATACAAACACCTTTAATAAATGTATTTATTACTATTACATAAAGTTAAATAATTACACAATTACACAAGATAATATAATGATAACATAACATCTTAAAATAAAATAAAATAAATGGACAAAAAAACAATAATATAATATATGAAAATATAAAATAAGAATAAAACAGACAAATATAATTAATAGCATCCCTTCAGTAATTAAATTAATTATACAATAGTAAATATATACTTAAAGACTAAACTATACATGTGACAGATGTGGTGTATTTAAATAATCCTGTTTAATCCACCTCTGCCTCGATGTAGACACAGGATAATAACATGTATTGATCAGTATTGATTGATTAGAGAGTATTGATGTTTTAAAGGCAGACCTACCTTTTTATTTCTCTTTGTAGAGCTAATTTTATTGATTGATTTCTCTATTTATTCACTTATTTACATATTATAATCTAATCATTGTATTGTTTGTTTTCTTTTATTTAAAACATATTTTCTTCTTTAGTTTTTATATATTTCGACTTCTATTTTATCCTTCACCTATCCGTCTATCTAGATTTTATTTATAGATATTTTATCTTTATTTATTTACAGATATTATATTTAATTTTTTAGGTTGCGTGTGTTTCCTTATTGTTTCCTCATATTGTTTGTGTTGTTTTATAGCATTTTTATTTGATTCTGCATCATGTGTGAAGATTATAGATTCAAAAAACACAGCTGGATAATCTACAGACTATTTTTAAAGGTATTAAAAACATGGTTTCATATATTTGAGTCTCTTTAACATTAAATATTCATGACTAATTAAGCTAGCTGGGAAGCTACCTGCGGATGCTAACGCTACTCAGTTTCATCTTTCTTTTTTTTCTTTTTTAAAGATTTATTTTTGGCCTTTTATGCCTTTTATTAGAGAGGACAGTGGACAGAGACGGAAACGGGAGATAGTGTGGAAGGACATGCGTTAAACGCCCGAGGTCGGAATCGAACCTGGGACAGCCGCTACGCCTTAGCACCTGGGTCACGCGACATAACCGCTAGGCTATCGGGGCGCCCCAGTTTCATCTTTCCGAGGCTCTCTCTGTTTCCTTTCCACTTTGCCGCCTTTTAAAACTCGTCTGGCTTTTTATTTTTGGGACTTCAGGTTTACTGAGGACATTAAAAAAAGCTCCGTGACCTAAAAAAACTTGCTAACGATATGCTAATTTATGAATTAGCATGCTAATTAGCTCACGCTGTGTTTGGAATCCCTTTTTACTATATAGGACACTTTTAATTTAGAGTGTGTTCATTTATTCACTATATAATATCCTCAGAAAGTGTCCCTGACATAGACAGGATATATATTTACTCAGGTACAGTTATGAGGTACTTTACTTTAGTATTTTCATTTAATACTACTTTATACTTCTACTCCACATTTCTGAGGCAGATATTCTTTCTACTCTTCAGTTTTCCCTACATTCTGCATTTATTTGATAACATTAGCTAGAAGAAGTTATTAACACAAAATATAACCAAAAGATGAATTATGATGTAATATTATAGATTATAGATTATTGATCTGTGAGAGGAGATTCACCAGATACCCATCAAGTAGCTTATAAAGTAGTTAAGTCACCAGATTCAGCCTTAAAGTGATGAACACATTGGAATCCAGTAATATAATATACATTGTGTTGTGCTTTACAGCCAATATGGTGTCATTACGGTAATTTTACGGTAATTTCATCCAGCGGATTCCTGGGGGGGCACGAATGAAATTACCGTAATGACCGTAATGGCAATGTCGTTGCGCTTTACAGCCAATATAGTGTCATTACGGTAATTTTACGGTAATTTCATCCAGCGGATTCCTGGGGGGGGCACGAATTAAATTACCGTAATGACCGTAATGACAATGTCGTTGCGCTTTACAGCCAATATGGTGTCATTACGGTAATTTTACGGTAATTTCATCCAGCGGATTCCTGGGGGGGCACGAATGAAATTACCGTAATGACCGTAATGACAATGTCGTTGCGCTTTACAGCCAATATGGTGTCATTACGGTAATTTTACGGTAATTTCATCCAGCGGATTCCTAGGGGGGGCACGAATGAAATTACCGTAATGACCGTAATGGCAATGTTGTTGCGCTTTACAGCCAATATAGTGTCATTACGGTAATTTTACGGTAATTTCATCCAGCGGATTCCTGGGGGGCACGAGTTAAATTACCGTAATGACCGTAATGGCAATGTTGTTGCGCTTTACAGCCAATATAGTGTCATTACGGTAATTTTACGGTAATTTCATCCAGTGGATTCCTGGGGGGGCATGAAAGAAATTACCGTAATGACACTATATTGGCTGTAAAGCGCAGCGCCTCAGCTTTCAGAAACCGTTAGATTTTTTTCCGATAGCACAAACGGTGACATATTTACGGTATTCCAAAGTGCGCTAGCCCACTTAAAGGGTCTTAAAGGGTTAAACTACATTCTGCTGCTAATACTCAGGTATATCTACTTAAGTTTGGATGCAGGATTTTGCTTGAAATTAAGTATTTCTTTTGACTAAATTAAAGGATCTGAATACTTCTTCCAACTCTTTCTACTTCCTGCTAACAACCCAGTAATAAAGGTGACTCAGCAGTGGTGACGCAGAACGATTAGTAAGATCCTAACTTAGCTTTTTATTGAGGACCAGGAGGTGATTTAGACACAAAATCGACTCCTGACGTCTGTTTTTAAGCCTCTTTTCTTAGACCAGTTCATACGACGTCAGTGGAGGTTGAATCATCACGTACAGCTGCTCTGTTGCCCTCTTGGTGTCACATCTGAATAAGCTGAATATCTTAATGCACACCAGAGTCCCATAATAGACTTCTGTGAACGTCACTTCTAGAAAACGTGAATCTGGAGGCTAATATTCCCGGCTGGTATCGTCACTGTTTCCTTTAAGTCAACAGAAATGTGCCTCGTATCATGTTAATCATATAAAAGGTTGTTTTTTTGTTAAACTCGGAGTGCGATCTTCTCCTTACCTAAACCAAACTATGGCTGCATTTTGAATCTTCTGCCTGTTATCAGAGTGTAATAAAGGTTAAAATGACGTTGCGCTAATATAGTGTCATTATGGTAAATAATTCGTATCCGAATGAAAATACCGTATCCGAATGGAATTACCGTAATGACACTATATTGGCTGTAAAGCGCAACAATGTTCGTATCCGAATGAAAATACCGTATACGAATGAAATTACCGTAATTACACTATATTGGCTGTAAAGCGCAACAATGTTCGTATCCGAATGAAAACACCGTATCCGAATGAAATTACCGTAATTACACTATATTGGCTGTAAAGCGCAACAACGTTCGTATCCGAATGAAAACACCGTATCCGAATGAAAATATCATATCCAAATGGAATTACCGTATCTGGATGAAATTACCGTAATTACACTATATTGGCTGTAAAGCGCAACAATATTCGTATCCGAATGAAAACACCATATCCAAATGGAATTACCGTATACAAATGAAATTACCGTAATTACACTATATTGGCTGTAAAGCGCAACGTCATACCCTCCCAGGAATCCATGGATTTTTTTTCCGATAGCGCTAACCGTGACATATTTACGGTATTCCAAAGTGTGCTAGCCCAAATACTTAAAGGGTTAAGAGGAATGCAGATTACGCCGTTATGTTAGCGAGTAAACGAGAAGCTCGGCAAGGAAATGCGAACCTTGATCCAAAAACGTCGCCTCAGTTTGTGTGATTTGTTGCGCGGAAATCATACCGGGGACCGTGCGTCCAGGAGTCGTGTGATCGATGAGTCAGATGTACCGTATGATGCTCACTAACCAAAGGCAACCAGGAGATCAAGGAGTCCTCCACGGAGAACGTAAAGGTAATCTGCATCTTCACATTCAGATCAGTTGGAGTTTTTGGAACTCCACGTTTCTTTTTTCATTAAAGAGCCTTTATGTGCATGCATCCGTCGCACATGCATCGCTAAATGAGTCGAGGAAGTTAAACTAAACGCAGATCTGGAGTGTGGATCGTAAAATAGCAACCCTGGTGAGGCTTTGTTGGTCCTTTATGTTTGTTAAGATTATCAGTTTGGTTCCTGGTTAAAATCTCAAACTTATCAAAATATAAAAAATCATCGACCAGTCAATCGAATTAAAACACATCTACACGTAAAATTTTAAGTGATAAAGTGAAAACAACCACTAAAGAACACCTGAAAGTAAATAAGTTTCCCCGGTTAAGTCGACTCGTTCTGGGCGATTGAAGTCTTTGCACACTTGTGCTTCTTTGAGTGGCAGCTGAAATACTGAGTTGGTGCTTTAAAAGTGCCGTTTTACGCTCGCTATGTACAACTCAGACCTTTAATTTTGTGCGCCGAACCCGACAAACAAACTTCACAGGATACCAGCTTGACTTTTCTACAACAGATTCTCTTCCCTTTCCAGCGTAGCAGGACAGAAAGGCACATGTGGGTGACAGTCTACCATCAGTCGAACCTCCCACATCTCTTTCGCTCACCAATCAAACTCTCCACATGTTCCTGTCGTTGTAGTGGAATACATTCTTTAACACAGCTTTTTTTTTTTTGTATAGACGCAGATATGAGGTTTGCTTTTCTGTATGTAAAGATATAAACAGGTAGAATCCAAACGTCGGATGATGGATTTTCTCTTTTCTTGCCTGCAGCTCTCTACATGACCTCTGTGACGATATGTTAACTGGAAATACATTGAAAAAATACACCAAAGACTACATTATAGAGAACTTATCTGTCAAATTCACTGTAAGAAATAACAGCCACTGAGAAATTCTCACGGTAACGATTGATTTTTCACTTTGAGAGAAGTGTAGAAATATCAGAATTCACTTACAATACAGAGTTTTGAATATGAGCTTCCCTATGCTACGGCAAATATACTCAGAAGACATATTGCGAGGACCGCTGGGATCTACTTCTTCTATTTCACTATGTCAGTGGGAGGCACAAAGTTCAACACTGTCAATGTTTTTAAAAGAGAAAGAAGAAGAAGAAAGTAAAGTTTTCTATCAGCAAAAATGCTTTGAATCGATCCTCTGGAGCAGTGAGAGAAGGTCATTTTGTGGTTTGTTGCTGGCTTTAAGGTGCGCAAACTTGTGCTTCGATTTAGGCCAATTAGAAGACGAGCAGCCGAGCATCAGCTTTCGTTGGACGTGAACTGTTTTTACAATACAACGGGCGTGTTGTCTCGTAAACAAAGAAGCCTTTGTTTCACAGGGTTTGAAGAAAGAAAAGAAAAAAACTACTTAAAGGACAGAAAAACTGATTTTTTCCCCCCTTTCACGGGACTGAATATTAATAATGTAGTGAATAATTAAAAACTACCTTTGTAATACAAATGGTGATAGCCACGACAAGCTTATAAATTAATAAAAATCTAGAAAAAAAATAGACAGTTATCCAGATCTGCTTCTGCTGTCCACACGACGGTGCCCAGGGCAGAGACAAATTTGCATATCAGGCTATAGAGAGGAGGAATTAAAAACAGATCTACACCGGGGAGGCCAGTAGGAGGGAGAGAGGGCATCTTAAAACTCGATCTTGCAGGCTGGGAAAGACTCGTCCTGCATGACGACGGTGCTGCTGGAGGCCAGGACCATGATGTTGAGCTCCTGCTGTCGCTCATGCGTCTGCTGGTACCAGTCGCGGGTCACCTCGGTGTCGTGGGTGGGGATCAGCGTCACCTGAGAAAAGAGAGAATGTCATGAAGTGAAGGAGACGGGTGACAGCCAGAACATTAAAACCACTGACGGGTGAAGGGAATAACACTGACTATCTTGTTACAAAGGGGTGGGATATATAAAGCAGCAAGTTAAGAGTCAGTTCTTGAAGTTGATGTGTTGGAAGAAGGAAAATCTGTTAGGGCTTTTCCACCAAGAAGAACCAGGTGCTAGTTCAGTGCTTAGTTGGTTCAAACCCCGATTTGCTTTTCCGTTGGCAAGGAGCCAAGTTGGAGCCACGCCATTGCGTCACCGTAAAACGACTACGCTTGCATCCATTACATAGCAGTTAAACAAACACAATAAGTTGATAATATCTATGTTTATCTTTATAAAGATGTTTATAAGGTCCACGGAGGTTCGCGAGGCAGAGTTCGCCTGTTGCCTGTTGCCCACTGCCGGCACATCCACGTATCCGCAACACAATTGTACCACATTTCAGCTCCAACAGTTTGTACAAAACTTCCGTGTGTCCCGGGAGTCATTCCAATACATCTGATCGGACCCGGGAAACAGGCCACTAATGACCTCTTGTGTGTCCCTTTCCACCGTTGATCACTGGTCACCATAACCCCGCTCCCAGCCCGACTTACTCGGTTCTTAGCTCTGGACCAGCAAAGACTTGGTTCTTGCTAAGCTCCAGTTTTTATCACCTGGAGCCGGTACTTAGGTAGTGGAAACACAAAGAACTGGTGCTTAGTCAGGCTCTGGCTCCGAACTACCACTACCACCAGCTCGGGGGTATGAGTGGCTTTGACAAGAACCAAACTGTAAATGACTGCATGAGCAGCTGGATAGCTCAGTGACCAACACCCCTGACCTAGGCATGCAAGATCCAGGTCAAGGCGCAGGTGAGGACCCTTAGGCAAGGTCATTAATGCTGCCCCGCCTACCTATGTACGTCACTTTGGATAAAAGCGTCTGCTAAATTAAATTGTAGAATTTCCTAAACAGCAGGTATTCTGGGGTGTTCCCAGTATGCAGTGGTTATTACCCACCTAGCCGAGCTGCTGGATCTACAGGGACTGTCCTTTGAACATGCCCAAGCCTACAGTCAAAGCTTATACAGTCTTAAAAACTAAAATGTACTATATGATAGAATGCATTTGAAACCACAAGACACAACATCAATACACAGATGATCTTTGACAAGTTAGCCTCAGTCGAGTTGCAAACAATACCTGTAGGTTTGATCCCCACTGAGCTTTGCCATCCAGCAGAGCATCAAGGACTCCTCGGCTTGGTTCACCACTGGCGCCGTCATTTCCGCTCACCACGTAGTATGCAGAGCGAATGCGTTTGAAAAACTCTTGGTCCACGTTCTTGGCACTGCAGTGGTTGGGAATGTAGGCCAAGTCCACATAAATGGGAAGGCCAGGAGCAGCTCCAGAGGAGGACTTCTGAGAACCTGGGTAGGAGGACAAAACCAAACCATCATTATTATGCAAAAGCAGTTATGTTATGACACGTCTTTTGTATGATAAAACAGTTTATTTATATCTGAAAAGTTTCTTTTTAATGAAATTTCCTTACCTGAACTGCTCTTGACACCATTGGTCAGCCCTTTGCCAGGGTTGTAGCTCGATCTGGAGAGGTCATCGTCTTTGGAGCCTTGTCCATCTGACAAACGAGACATACGTGAGCTCTTGTCTGCATCCTTCTTCTTCAGCGTGGCACTACGAGGAGACGGCATCTGTTTGACAGGCATTGGAGACTTCTTGCGCCTCGCTGGGGATGCTGATTTGGTTTTCCCTGAAGTCTTCTTTAAGCCTTTGGCTTTTGGTTCTTTTTTAAGAGTGCCATTGTCCAAAGAGTCAGGATCTACCATGCAGACATCTGGGTGTGGGGGGTGAGGGAAGGGGTCCATGAGGGGGGCAGGAGGAGGGTCATGGCTCCTCCTGGAGGCTGAGTGATGGCTGCCTCCTCCTGATGCAGACTTATCAACAGGCATGTAGTCTGCGTCCTCATCTGAGTCCATGTTACCTTCACCGGTGGCTGAGGGGTATTCCTCGGTACCGAGAGGCGCATCAGAATCTGACTGAGAAGCTAGAGACTCACTGACGGAGGTGGGTGGAGTGTCCTCTGTGGCCAGACCCAGACCTGCCGACATCCCACCAGCCTGGTGCAGAGAGCTGCTGTCCCTGCTGTGGGACTGGTGATGATGGGGCTGTTTATGAGCCCTCCTCTTGACTGACAGGTCGTGTTCATCGCCCTCCTGCGACTGATCACTCCTGCGGCCTTGTTCCTCATCATCCTCATCGCTGGACAGCTGCCGCATACAGGGGTTGATGAAGGAAGGCGAGAGGTCCTCTTTGCGCTGCCTGAACTCGGAGGATGAATATCCAGGAGAGGTGCGGCTGGTGTAAGAGGAGGTAGCTCCCATCGGTGCATCCTGATCACTGTCGTCATCGTCGTCATCCTGCCCTCCTCGGCTGCACTCCTCAGCGTAGAACGGTGAGCGGAACGGCTGGTCGGTTGAAGAGAGTGAGAGTGGGCGGGCGGGGTGCTCTGGCTCCATCTCACACTCCTCTTCAAACTCATCATCATGACGATAATGGGGAGGGGAGTCTCCGGGCACCATGCCCATCTGAGGCTTTGGAATTTCCCATTCGTAAGAACTCCTGACGTAACCTGCTGCTCCCTCTCTGGACTCCACCTTGGCTGGGCCGGACGCTGCACCACCACTGGCTGCTGCTCCAGCAGGGAGAGTGGAGCTTGCTCCGACCTCCGTTGGGCCATTCACTGTGTCTGGCTTGCTGGCCTGGAGAGGTGAGGACACGTAGGAGCCCAGAACATCTGGAAGTGCTCCAGCTGTCTTTTCACTGACAGGTGGAGCAACGGGCTTGTCAGAAAATGATAGACTACCAGCCAGGCCACCGGAAGGAGACCTCCGAATCATCTCACGCATGTAAGCCTCCTCATCCTCCTCTTCACTGCTGTCAGTCTCCTCAAAGTAATGTTTCCCTTCTATGTCTGGCCGAGGGGAGGAGGTAACGCCAAACAGAGCAGCGCTGGCAGCCTCTTTGTCCTTGGAGAAGTCTGAGAGTTGAGAGAACGGCCCTGCTGAGGCCCCATACCCAGCAGCGGTGTCCAGCTTGGTCCCTTCAGGCCACTCAGGCTTATAGAAACATTCAGACTGAGGGCCTTTATCTGTAACTCCGCCTAATGAAGCTGTATGCTCCTTCTTCTCTTCACTAACAGCAGTGGATGAGAGTGAAGGGAACATTTTGACTTCTTCAAATGGGCTGAGGGGTGAGAAGCGGGCTAAACTGGAGGTAGACTCAGCTGTGGTTGTAGCTGTAATTTGTTTCTCAGACACTTCCAAGTAGTCATCTTTGGCGCCGGCGGAGCTGGAGAAGGGAGAATCCATAACAAGCGAGTGTTCATCTTTAAAGGAGGAGTACTCGAAGAGAGGCTCAGCAGAGGCAGGCGTCTCCAGCTCCTCTCCAAACTGACGGCTGGTGGAGAGGGATCCCGAGGTGGAGGAGGAGTAGCTATAGGCTGAAGAGGACGAGTACCCAGGTCCAGCGGTGGTCGTGTACTGGAAGCTTGTGTCCAGTGATTTCTTACTCAGAAGGTCTGGTGTCTTCTGTTTCTCAAAGTCAGCATCAGCTCTGTCATTCTGGAAATAACTGTCCTCTGTTGATTTCAAAGTGAAATCTTCTTTGCCTGCGGTCTGACTCGACAAGAACGACTCTTTCTCACCGGTTCCATACGAGTATTCAAACCCTGAAGTGTAACCAGAAAATCCTGTAGCCCCTAAATCCTTTGGCTTTCCACTGAAGGACGAGGAGTCAGTCTTGGATTCATCTTGAGGCTTTGTTGGTGAGATAGGGCTGCTTTCTTTCACACCGGGCTTCCCCTGACTGTTGTACCCATATCCAGCCATAGACACCATAAACTCGGGCCTATTTGAGCCGAACATCTCAGTGATTGGACTTTTTACCTCCTTCTCAGACTTCTCTTTGGCTCCTTTTTCCATATCGGAATCAACAGCTCCCTCCTCCTCCTCTTCCTCCTCCTCTTCCTCATCTTCTTCATCTTCCTCCTCGTCTTCATCATCATCAATCACTTCATCATCATCGTAGTCCTCCTCATCCCTTGCCGTTAGTTTTCGCATATCGATCTCCAGACATGCTCCTTTCTCGCCGTAGGCTGTGGCAGCAGGTTTGTCGAAGGCCGTCATTGAGGAGTACGCCGGAGGCTTTGCGCTGTCGGTCTGGCTTTTAAAAGCGGAGTCCTTCTCTGATGATAAAGAAGTGGTCGAGGCTTCAGGTCTGTCAGCCACTGAAGGGAATCGACTACCATCGCTGAATCCAATTGTCTCCTTTGGTTTGACATCTTTGTCAAATGGAGGTAACGCCGAAGAGCCCTTGGAGTCCAGCCACGATGAGGTGGGTGACTCTTTTCCGAAAGCGACAGCAACTGGTGAGGTTGGTTCATGTTTCGGCAAATCTTCACCCTTCACTTCAGTCTTTAGGGTGTCTTTCTCCACCTTCTCTAGGGTGTCTTTCTCCACCTTCTCTAGGGTGTCTTTCTCCACCTTCTCTTCTAGACTCTTGAGGATACGAGTCAGAGTCCGTCGAGCTTGTTTTGCTGTCGTAAACGTCGCCGTAGGAGAATGTTTTGCCGTGCACATAGGGCGTGTCCTGTCTTATATATACAGCCTTTTCTTTGACCGGCTTCTCTGGGAAATCATACAGACTGAAGTGAACGCTCTTCTCAGGCTCCTTTAGAGTATTATCCGTTTTCTCTGTGCAATCGTCTTTAAGGTCAACTTTTCCTTGATCAGTCGTGAAGGGCTTGGGCCCAACCGCACTTGGAAAATCATCATCTTTTTCGTCTTCTTCGTCTTCCACATCGGAGAACATCACTTGAGGTGTTGGTTTCTCCTCTGTGCTAAAGGACACTGCTGTCTTATCCGAGGTCTTGACTTCTGTTTCTATCTTTGTGGACTTTTTGTCAAAGGTAAAGTCATCATCCAAGAAGCAACCCTCCTTTGCCTCCATGAGCTTAGCCTTAAAGGAAGGCTGTAGATCCTTTTTGGCAAAGTAGTCATCATCATTGTCTTCCTCGGATTCTTCAGAAGCTTCGAGCGCCGTCTTGTCACCTGGCATACCGATAAGGGAAGTGCTGTCGGTGATAGTGACTGATTTGTCTGTTTTCAGGATGTCGGCTTTCACATTGGTCACTGCCTCATCTTTATCTTCTGTCTTGAAGGGTTTCTCCTCGGTCGGTGAATAGCCGCTGCTTGTCGGCACAGATTGGGTTGGTGAAGCCAGTTTCATGGTGCTGTCGTCTGGGCTCAGGCATCTTTCCTCGCTTTCCTGCCTGGAGTGGGATTCAAACCCAGGGGAGAAAGATGGAGGCGGTGAGATTGGCTTTGTTTCGGTCTTAAATCCCTCTGTGCTGAAGAGACCCTGGTTGTCTTTGACAGCCGGTAAGGTGGAGATGGGACTGGGAGAAAAAGTGGTAGGTGGGGATTTCGCCTTCTCCTGGAGCATCAAGGAGGCGGCTTGTTCGTAGCCCTCTTGTAGCTTACCCAGAGGGATGTCAACATTTGGGGTCTGGTCCTCATCCTCGTCCTCCTCATCGTCCTCTTCTTCGGGGGCTGCTTTGATCTTTGCATCGCCCTCCAGCTCAGGAATGTTGGGCTCATCAGAGGATGGAGATTTGAAGCACTTGTCATCTTCCAGAGAGGAGGTGGGTGAGATGGTTCCAGCCGAGTGGAGATAGTCCTTCCCCTGAGCAGCCTCTGCCCGCGAAGGGACACTGTTGATGGTGTCCAGCATTAGAGAGTTCCTCCCGACGTCCTCGGTCTGAGGCGCGGTCACGGAGGTGATCGACTGGTCTTCAGCGACAGAGGTTGCAAAGGATGACAGCTTGTCGTATTCTGTGATGGACGTCGCCGAGGAGATGTGCTCTTCTTCGGCAAGAGGAGCAGCGATGATGGCGGGGTAAGGTGCAAGCTCGGGCTCGTGACCTCCCGCGAAGGGTTTGGGTTTGACATCTGCAGAGCTCTTCATCTCTTTGATACCGTGCATGGAGTCAAAGGTGCCAGGGACGTCGGGGACAGAAATGTCGTAAGAGCCCACGTCATAGCGCAGTTGTGGGATCCTGTCCTCTGTTTCCTCGTGGATCTCCTCGTCAGAAATCGTCTGTTCTGTCTCGGAGTAACCAGGGATGGTCTCGTCTTGGATGAAGGAGAATTGCTCAGAAGCTGCAGAAATTGTTACTGCCGGTCTAGACGGAGCTGTGGCTGGTTTTTGCTCCGTTGGCTTGGTCTCCCACTCCTTTCCACTTTTTTTCACCTCCTCTGTTTTATATTTTAAGACCTCGTCATCTTCTGTCCCTTCGAATTCAGCCTTTTCAATCACGTCGCCCTCCTCCTCTGAGCTGTCACTCTTCTTTGATCTGTCTTTTACAGAGTATTTGTCATGTTTCTCCATTTTCTCCTCCTCGTGTTTCTTATCAAACCCATAGCTTGCGTCTCTCTTTAGGGTAGCTACGACCGGTTCTGATGCACCTTCGTCTTCGTTGTCTTCTTCCGGTTTGACAGGGGATTTAGGTGAAGCGGACTTTACCTCAGTAGCGGCGGGTGTGGATTTCTCACCAGGGAAAACTAAGGCGGAAACTTTAGTATCTGCAAACACTGAATGCCCAGACATCACATCATTCTGGATTGGCTCAGTCTTATTTTTGGACTGCTCCTCTTGTTTCAGAGCCTCAAAGTCCTCGGTGAGGTCTTCAGGTGAGGACACGATGGACCGGTCAGCCAGAGCTGCAGCTGCGACCTCTTCGGGGATGTTCTTTGGAACTGGCTTTTTCTCATTCGCTTCCTCTTTAACCGCTTTATTTTTGTCTGTCTTGGGTTTAGCCTGAGTCTTAGCCTTGTGCAGAGTTTTCCTCACCTCGGGGGTGAGCGGCTTCAGGTCGGGTTTGGTGATTTTTCTCAGCTCTGGTTTACTCGGGTCCTTCTTTTTGTCCTCCTTGGCTTTGCTTTCTTTCTTCTCCTCTTTTCTTATATTCTCATCTTTCTTTACTTTCTCTCTCTTGATCTCTTTTTTCTCTTTGTCTTTCTTTTCATCCATCTTGGCAGCTTTCTCTTTAGCAGATTTTTCTTTGGGTATTTTCTTCTTCTCTGTCTTTCCCACTCCAGGGGCCACTTCACTGTTTTTCTGTTGCTTGGTGGCTTTTAGACTTTCACTTTTGAGCTTCTTCTCCTCTTTCTTCTCGGCTTTATTCTCTTTAGTGGTGTCACTCTTTGACTCGTCCTCCTGCCCGCCGGTTTCCTTCTTGGTGGTTTTAGAGTGTGGTTTGGGCGAAGACTTGAGGCTCTCTTTGCTGTCAGTTCTTGATCTCATTTTAGTTTGTTTGATGATAGGAGGAGGTGCACCAGATGATATGTCTTTCTGGGTAGCCACTGGGTATCGCAGGAAGTCCAGATGTTTCAGTTTCTCGAGCCCCTCGAAGATTTTATTCTGAGGTGCGTTTCCTGGGAACAGCACCCGGACGATCTTTTCTGTAGGACGGTGTGGAATCCAAACGATGAGAGCTGTAACTGATGTTAGGTAGGGAACAGATATTTCTCCTTCTTTTCCATTTGGCATCGTAATCCCTGTCTTGGCTTTGCTGTTTCCAGCCCACTTTTGCATTAGAAACTGCATCTCTTTGCTTTCTTTCACGGGGTTTAAGACGTACATGTCTAACTTTCCCACACCGAGTTTGTGGAACAGCGTGATGGGTTCAATGGTGTTGCTGACTACCCTGTGAAGAGGCTCTGGTGTGATGCCAAGCTTGTTGAGGTACTGCAGCGTCAGAGATGCTTCTTCAATGCTTCGTTTTACCTTCAGCGTGGACTCGGGCATCCTCAGCTTCTCTGGGACATTGAAAAACACAATCCCAAGCTCAGGGGAGATCAGGTTCTTCATCCAGTCGCCGTTGCTGCTGGAACCAGATCCTTGGTTACGTTCTTCCTCCTGCTCAGCGATTTTTCTCTGGAACAACCCATTGATTCCCGGGAGGTTGTCTGCCCCTATATGGGTGAGCAGAACGGAGTCGATCCTGTCCAAGTGGCGAACCAGCTTCCAGAAGCAAGACTTCCGCTCGGACCCTCCGTCCACGAGGACGTTGAATCCGTTCACGGCGAACAGAGCAGAGTCTCCCCTGCCTCCGGGGAAGATGTAGCAGCAGGGTTTGGACAGTTTCAGAAACCCTCCGGAGGTCGGCGGCTCCAGGAGGTCAAAGGGTGACGGCACATCCACTGTCTCTGAGACGTACTCCGTGAACTCCGTGACTCCGTCCATGTCGGGGAGGTGGGGTTCGGGGTTCAGGCGGTATTCCAGAAGATTTTGTAGTGGCTGCTGCTCCTGGCTTTGGCCCAGGGAGCTCCAGCCCCCGTCTCCCTGACAGGAAACTGTAAGTCTGGACGGCTGCTGTGAAGAGGCCCTGGACAGGACTTCAATCACCTGAAACACAAGAACAAGGAAGAACAACCTCAAATAACTGTGCTTATCGAAATCTGTCCAATTAGACGTAGAAATATTTGGACTGCTCGGCTTACTTGAGGGTCGGAGACGATGTCGGAGAAGTGTTGCCAGGTGAAGGCTCCACCTTGCAGTAGGATGTCGCCTCCCTGCTCAGAGCTCTGACCGCTCAGTATCAGCAACTTATTTGCAGCAGAGTCAGTGATGAGAGAGCGAGTCTGTGCAGAGGACAGAATGACCGCTATGACAACTGCTGACAGAATAATGAAGCTTTGTTAGCATCAAAACAAGAAGTCACATGGCTCCGTACTGAGAAGATGGGGGCCACATGCAGACAAAGAAGTTACTTAACAGTCTGATTTATTTTTCCTTATTTATTTCAGAGCAATTGTGTTTGATTGCTGCTGAAGTTGTTCCCTACTTGATGCCAACGAGGCAACACCTAGTCACTGAGTGATGAGTAAATAGGAAGTTGTGAGTGTGAGACAAAAGGTCAAATATTCCAAATGAACTACTCATACTGCACACCAAATATAAATCTAGCAGCCTAAAAATTACTCCTAAGAGTTGAATAGTGTCTGTCAGTGTCTGAAGCAAATCATTGTTGCTCTGTACCCAAAATAGACTGTCTGAAAACTTTTCTTCTATTTTTACCCAGTCAGAGAGTTCAGCAAATACAAGATCTGTTTGTTTTAGATGCTTTGAAGCTGCTGCAGCATTAAGAATAGAGATTAAATGGAGAATAAAAACACATTACAGTGTATTTCCAGGCAAGTTCAGGGATCATTTGCATGTTTTAGTTTTAACCATTTAAGGTTAAATTAATTAATTTAAGGTTTATTGCTATGGAGCGGTTTTTCAATGATGTAATTATTTAATTATTTTATGTAATTAGTTTGCTGCTATTTGAAAAA
>OMNN01102245.1:0-25359 GCA_900302755.1 Chromis chromis
GTTAATTCAAACCCAGACTCATTATAGTTTGACTCAGACACACAAACTGCTCAGTGGAAATTACACATGTTGTTCATGTTTGTGTCTGTGTTTGTGTGTGTCTGTGTTTGTGTGTCTCTGTGTTTGTGTGTGTCTGTGTTTGTGTGTCTGTGTTTGTATGTCTGTATTTGTGTGTCTGTGTTTATTCGTCTGTACTTGTGTGTCTGCGTTTTTGTGTCTGGGTTTGTGTGTCTGTGTTTATTTGTCTATTTGTATGTCTGTGTTTGTACGTATGTATTTGTGTGTCTGTGTTTGTGTGTCTGTATGTTTGTGTGTGTTTGTGTGTATGTCTGTGTTTGTGTGTCTGTGTTTGTACGTCTGTATTTGTGTGTCTGCGATTTTGTGTCTTTGTTTGTACGTCTGTTTTGTGTGTCTCTGTGTTTGTACGTCTGTATTTGTGTGTCTGTTTGTGTGTCTGTATTTGTGTGTCTGTATTTATTCGTCTGTATTTGTGTGTCTGTGTTTGTGTGTCTGCAGGCAGCAGAAAGTCCGTTTCTCGCCTCAGTGTCACAGACTTCGATCTGTCTCAGGAGCAGCTGATCAGGTACGAACACAAACATCATGTGATGAAACTAACAAACACTGAATGCAATTAAAACAAACAGTTCAGAGTCTCATGTTTTCCTGAAAGCTGCTCTTCTTCATCTGGATACAACAGTTAAACTTGTGAAAAATCTATTTTCTGAGCATCAGGTTTTACTGCTGATTTATTCATTCATCATTCATATCTTACCAAATGCAGTAACATTTGACATCTTTAATTTATGATTAGATGTGTGTTTCTGTCTGTGTCTGTTTATTGGAGTTGTGGAGACATTGTTAGTGCAGGTAACTGTATGCTTGTGTTTGTGTGTTGCAGCTGTGATTTGAGCAGTGCCAGCGTTAAAGTGATGGAGCTTGTGGATCAGGATTCAGTCGCTGAGGATGCTGGGAAACTTACAGAAGCTGACAAGGCTCACACAGGCAGAGTAGGTCCTTCTGTTCATCAGTAATGTTCTGAGTCATCCGTGCTAAATATCCTTTAAAAGGCACGTTTAGTCAAGAAGCAACACCTATGTGGGGCAGAGGCACAAATTTTAAACTGTTTCCTGAAAAGATATTCGACCACGTTAACAATCAATAATTGATCAATCTTTGAATGAATGAAATACAGTAGATGTTTGTGCGTGTGCTAATAAACCTGTTTTATAACCAGCGGACCCCATTGTGAAGGGGAAGGACCTAACGAACCTCATTGACACCGTTCTCACCTGGCCACAAAGGGCCCTAACAAATCCCATAGTGAGAGGGAATTACCTAACGACTTGCATAATGAGGCGAGGGGCAACACTCACCCAGCAGACTGGAGCTTCAATAGTGTTAATGGATCCTGAAGAGTATAAAACCTGGAACTCCCAACCAGTCAGTTTAGAACTGATGAAGCCTCTTGGATGAAGGTGGAACGTCTTGGAGCTACTCAACCACGTCCAGATGCTATGATTGAAACTACAAGGAGAACCAGGACCTGGATGACTGAGAATCTTCACAGACCTGTTTTATAACCACTAACCCACACTAAAATCCAGAATCTGAAGATCAGACAAAACAGCTTCTCTAACTTTCTCTGTGATACATTTTCTGACATGCATGTCCTTCATTCAAGATTCAAAGATTCAAGATTCAGCGTTTATAGTCATGTGCGCGGTAAAGAAACACGTTTCCCTGTGCAGTGTAATTCGTACTTTGCTGTCCACTCAGATTACCAGCAAAAAAGTCTAAAATTGTATACAAAAAATAAAATAAAATAAAAATACAACTATGTAAATATGAATTGTAAAGTGTATTTTGTGCAAGTGTAAAATTTAAAAGTAACATTCAAATAGATAACTGCAAATCTTCATCTTCTGCCTTATCGGTTCATATATTCTGAATCATTTATGTACAGCAGTGAGTCATTACCACCTCCAATGTGGATTTAAAGTCAAAACACAAAAGAGCAGATGAAGGTTTTCATTTTTCTCCCTGTAATTAGCAGAACATCCGCAGTATTTGGTGTTAACCCAGCTGTTCTCCTGCTGTCAGGTGAAGCTGCAGATGTACAGAGAGTACTTCAGGACGGTTGGCCTCACCTTCATCATGACCATCGTCTTCCTCTGCGCCTTCCAGCAGGCCGCCTCGTTGGCCTACAACTATTGGCTGAGCCTGTGGGCCGACGAGCCGCCCGTCAACGGCACGCAGAGCGACCACGAGCTGAAACTGAGTGTGTTTGCGGCACTCGGCTTCACACAGGGTGGGTCTGCAGGAGAGCTAACGGAGACATTAAACCGGCAGAACAACCACTAAACAGTTCCTCTGTTCTCGGCACACACAGAACACAGTCAGATACCTTCTCTGTGAAAACTCAGTTGTTCTCAGTTGTAAAGCCTGAAGTTACTGGTTGTTTTTAAAGCTTCCAGGTTACTTAAAGTTCTCTGTACTCTCCGTTTTTGGGTTGAAGACGTCATTAATAATAATAATAACATTACTTGTATAGCACCCTTCATACAAGGTTTTTAGCTCAGAGCGCTTTATAACAAGGAAACATTACAAACTTACTACATACTTATCTACACTTCCTGAATCTCTGTCTATTGGGAGAGGGAAAATGGGTGGGGAAAGCAGAGAGAGAGGGGAGGGGTCTGTCTCGGCTTGTTCTCTGCCTCCCCCTCTCCCTCACTGCCTTTTATTTCACCCCCCAAACACTATTATTTCTCCTAATCCATAACCAATGAGCGGTGATTGCTACCATGTCTCGGGGTCATCAGGTGGGAACATCCCTTCAACGGTGTTTCGTCTAGTTAGTCCCACGACACCTCCAGGAGGCTAGACCTGTGAACACTGGCATCCCAGAGTCACACACCATTACTGGTTTGTTCCTTTTAATTAGATTCAGGAAACATGACAGGTGAGACTCCACTGCTGATAATTAAACCGTACCACTGTCAGAACTGTCAGAATTCCTTTCCTGTGTTTCAGGGTTGGCCATGTTTGGTACCACCCTCGCCATTGCTCTGGGTGGGATCGTAGCATCGCGTCACCTTCACACCGATCTTCTGCACAGCGTCCTGCACTCACCCATGTCCTTCTTCGAAGTGACGCCCAGTGGAAACCTCCTGAACCGCTTTTCTAAAGAGATTGACGCCATCGACTGCATGATTCCTGAAGGGCTGAAGATGATGCTGGGCTACTTGTTCAAGTTGCTTGAGGTCTGCATCATCGTGTTGTTGGCCACGCCCTTCACAGGACTGGTGCTCCTCCCCCTCACCTGTGTCTACGTCTTCATACAGGTAAGGGTTCCTCCTGAACACTGTGTACAGTCATGGCCAAAAGTTTTGAGAATGACTCAAAATTAGTTTTCACTGCTTCAGTGTTTAGATCTTTTTGTAAAATGTTACTCTGGTATACTGAAGTATAATTACAAGCATTCCATAATTGTCAAAAGCTTTTATTGACAATAAATTGAGTTTATGCAAAGAGTCAATATTTGCTGTGTTTATCCTTCTTTTTAAGACCTCTGCAATTCACCCTGGCATGCTGTCAATCAACTTCTGGGCCACATCCTGACTGAGGAATATGAATAATCAGTTTAATTAATTTGTCAGAATTTGTGGGTTTTTGTTTGTCCACCCGCCGCTTGAGGATTGACCACAAATTCTCAAAACTTTTGGCCACGACTGTAGATCTACTCCAACTCTCAGCTCTTTTAAATCAAGGCTAAAGACTATTCTTTTTACAACTGCCTTTTATTAAATCACATTTATCTTACACTGCACTGTGAGTTTTATTCTATTACTATTTTAATTATTTTGTTTTTAATTTCTGTTTTAATGATTCTATTATTACTATTTTAATTGTGTCTATTATTTCTATTTTATTGGTTGCTTTTACTGCCTGTGTTGTGCTGTATATTTTGTCTTCTTTCCCCTGTTTCTATAAGCACTTTGAATTACCTTGTGTCTGAAAATGTGCTATACAAATAAACTTGCCTTGCCTAAACAAAAAACGAGTCCATTCAGACGAGGGCTGGCGGGAACCGTTTCATGTTTTACATGCAATCACTCGTATAGAACAGTCAACACAATTCTGTATACGTTTTCCCAATCAAATCCAAAATTATTTGTTTTAATATACACCTGTGTCTCTCAAAAATAAGGTCTGTCGAACTGAAAAGCTCACAGTAACTATCTCAGTCAGTCGAGCCAACATTTCTAAGCATGCAGGAAGGATTGTGACTCCAGGCAGCAGGTGGTAGTGTTTCCCCACACCTTGTACCAGCAGCCAGTGCAGCACACAGCGACTGTTCATTTCACCTGACCTGGCTGGACGTATCAAATGTCTCCAAGCTGTTAGACAATAAAAAACAAACACAACTGTGTTTTTTTTTTTTTTTGCTGGTGTCATACACACCTAATTAACAGAATTTCACTTGACTAATTTGATTCTCTCAGCACAGAAATCAGCAGTTTTAAGATAAAAAAAAAAAGATGAAGCCACGACTGACTGTAAAATACAACATCTGGCCAGTGTTTGCACTTTCCCGATCAATGTTCACCTCTTTCAGAACAATCATTTTATCTGTACCAGCCGAAATTTCCACTCTTTGAGGTGTGGAAACTTGATGCAGGCCTGAATCCACCTTCAAAGCAGCCACAGCGTCCTTGTCAGTCAACTCTTTGGTCAACAAGAAACCGTCTGTTGCTTTGAAACAGAACGTAAGAAGTCTGTCACCATTTCTGTTCTACATATTGGAATGCAAAACCGCATAAGTAAATGATTAAGTGTAATGAAAGTAACATCAAATCAAAGTGAAGTACCAAAGGGGTTTCAGTATTGGAATACAATGAGTCACACAAAGAAAGTCGCAATATGATCACACCCAAGCCTACACCTTTTATTACACTGTAAGTAGGGCTGGGCGATGTGGCTAAAAATTAAAATCTCTATTTTTTTAGTCATCTTGGACGATTAAGATTTTAATCGATTTTAATCGAAGTACTAAAAACTATATGCATGTATTTTTAAAAACTTTTGATTTATTCAAAAATATCTTGTGCAAAATACTAGGGCTGGACCCTAATAATCGAATATTCGTTCACTGCGGTGGTATTCGAATATTAAATTTGACATTCGAAATTCGACAACTACTTTAATAAATAAGACATTTTCTAGCAAAATAATTAACATTTCCTAGGTACAGTTTTGTCAAACAGGAAGATTTTTAGCGGTTATACTCACTGAATCTGACAAAAACAATACATTTGATTAGAAAATACCACTTTCAGCTGTGGGAAGATTGAACTATTTTCTCACATTTCACAGAGAAAACAAGTAACCAAAACAATAGCTAGATGAAGTGGTCATGGAAATGAGGGTTATTTGCAGCCCTGAATAAAAAGCTGTTTGTCTCCTGACATTAAACTTCTAGGACCACCAAAGCAAAAACCAATGCTTCATTTCCTGAGGACACAGTTTGCTGTACATGTTGGTGAAAAATAGAGCTTTTTAGTAGTAAGAGAAACTGACTTGCACTAAGAATGTCAATGATTCATTTTAACTGATTAACTGCTACTAATAGATAAAAATATATTCACCCATAAGTCATAAGATGAGGGGAATGTATGTCAGAAAATGGATTGTGTATTTGCTGTAAGTACCTGGTTGCTCCACCTGGTTGAGCCTTTTACTGTTTAATGAGATGGAGTTACAGGTGTGTTTGCTGACCGCCTGTAGGGATCCGTGAAACAAGCGCACCTCCCTCCTGTCTAAATGCTAACTGTGGCAGTCGTGTTGATGATCTCTGCAGCATCAACTTGTAAAAAGTGGTCTGGTGGTTGATTGCACCATTTAGTTAGCTACTTGGGTCTCATGCTAATGCTAATCTAGGAATGCTAATCTAAGCGTACCGGGCCGGGATCTGAATGCCTGTTAGCAGAGACGCTACTAAGGTTTAGGAGCAACAGAACTCTGATTACAAGCTTCCACCAACATTCAAACTAAAGTGAGGAAGTGTATCGTCTGCTCTGAGTATGAATACAGTTTAGTGATGGCAGCAGATACAGACAGGTGTCCTGGACTGATAAAGTAGCTGCGACAGTATTTGTGAACGTCTGTTCATTCCAGCAGCTGTACTACACTGAACAAATCACTTCATCATGTAGATGAGAGGATTACTTTGGTATCAAAACACTGTGAAAAGATTCAGATTTGTTCAAGGTTATTTATAGTAGAAGAAACAGTCAGAAAGCTAACTAATTTAGTCAAACTGCACCAATTCTGTCAAGAGGAGAGTCAAACATACAACCAGAAGCTTGTGGACGGCTAACAAATCTAAATAATTGAGGTTAAAATGGCTAATGGACATTTAACCAAACATTAGCATTGCTGCATGTACATTTTAGACCCGGCAGATTTGATCATATTTCTAGAAGACCTTTATTAAATCTGTGAAAAACACAGAATGGATTATTGTTTTTTGTGACAAAGACACAAGTTTCAACAATTCCATTAGAGAAAATTCAGAGTTATAGGAGTCATTGCAAACTCAAGACTGCAAAGAGATACATGGTCTCTACAAGTGGATGTAAACTTCTGTTCACAACTGCTAGTGCCAGTGGTTAAAAAACGGTTTATCAGCATATAAAAAACGTCCACTATTTTATTCTTTTTCATAATAATTGCTTGGTATCATGGCCGACTATTGGGTAAGGAAACGGATTAAAATTTGCAAGCCTAATGGGTGCATCTAATCAGGTCTACCTCGTGTGACCCTCCTTTACTTCCTTGCATTTAACAAAGTAGATTGCACAACCTGCATCTCTAAGTATCTTACTCCACTCTAAACTACTTTCTATTCACTCAACTGTCTCACTTTGTGGTCTGTGCGTCTTCCTTCCCTCCCTTCCTCCCTCTATTCTAATACATTCTTACACACTACCTTGTGGTTCGTTCACCAGTTCCTCCTCATCCTCCCTCAGCCACCAACTACCTTCTCCTCCTCCGACTGAGTGCCAAAGTGTGTCGAGTCCACTCTAATGCCATTTAAGTGAGCTCTTACATTATCCACCTGTATATCCACACTCCAGGTAACCTTCTGATACAAAGCACCACAAATGAAGCTGGAGATCAGATCAGCCTTAGCGGGACAGAGATCTCTCTGCAACAACAAATTACCACACATATTTTGTTTGCTAGCCAACTTGTCTGATTCGCCTCCACAAATAAGCAGATAAAGATCATCTACTCTGTATGTCTGGCTTTGTTTTTGGCCTAATGGCAGCAGACAGTGTAGTCAAAAACCTGCATATGAAGAAAGGTTACATGTTAGTACTGAGCTTGACATAGATCATTAGTTTAGATACTTTATTTGAAATGCTAGAGCAACAATAGTATATCAGTTTTTACCAAATGAAAATAACATTGTTTTGGATATTGTCTGTTTCTCACTGTGTTATAAGAGCGCTGTTATGACACTACTTGTATGTCAACAAGATGGTTTGCTAAGTTCTGCATCATTTTTAGACCATATTTTCTAGACTGACTTTGAGGTGTCTGTGGGCTTTTCTGCACCGTCAGCTATATAAGTGCAATAATTCCATATTTTTTGCTTTGTGCCTTATCCACAAGCTGGTCAGCATCCGCTCTTCAATTTGCAGCCATGTGTTAGAAATATAAAAGCTGCCATAGAGAAAAAAGCAGTTGGTACACCCACTACGCCTGCAGGGATTGGAAGCAGGGTGCTGCAGATACATACTGCCCCGCTGTTGCACATTAATCATCGGAAAGTCTTCTCTTGACAAAACACTGCTGATCAATTATAGCATCTGTGCTAATAAAGCCAGATTTAGTGTCTTTTTCTTAACAAGGTCTATATATAGTATTGATATACAGGGCAATACTAGTATGTAGTCTGTTAAACTAGAGCATCCAATGTTAAAAATCTGTTTTACAATGTTTTTGTGATTGTGGATATGAGATACTATCTTCCTAAACATGGTAACTGAAGTTAGCCAAGATGATGTGAGCTGTAGCATAGGAAAGCACACCTTCATTAGCAAAATCATAGATACAGTAATGATACACTGATTTAGAATGAGCTCGTATAATTAGCACAGAAACCCTGTTTGAAAATTATTTTGTTAATTGAAAAAATGTCTTTCTAAGTCGAATAGTTTTTAACGTGACAAATGCAGATCAATGCTAACTAGCGGTCGGCCTCTCAGCACGGCAGCGTGTTAACCCATGAGTCAGCACGGTGGCTTAGGCTGTCAGCCACTTCTGCGGGCCATGTCAAAAAGGGATGGCAGCCAGGCGGCAAGAATAAAAGCTACAGACGGGGCCTCAGAGGGGGGCAGCAGCTGTGTGTTTTCGGGTGCAGCAGTCAGCAGTGTAATTGTCGTCATGTGCTTCTCCCTGTTAATAAGTGGCATGTCAGCTGGGCTCTAACAACTGTTCATTACCTGACCTCGAGGTGAACAGAAGGACAACAGTCTGAGAGACAGGAGTAGGTGAGGGTGAAAAGAGGACTTAATGCGGGAAGGATGGAAGGTGGGAGTGAGCTTTGCCAAAAAAACAGACCTTGGTTTCCTTTTGCCAAACACGCTGTAGGCTGCTGAGCCAAGCACGCAGCAGCAGAAGCTGTCAGGCTGCAAAGGCCTGGGTTGCTAATGGTGAGCGGGTAGCGAGGTGAAAATTATACGCAACAAGGAGGGAAAGCAGATGCACACGGTCAAAGTGAAAGAACAACAAACAGAGAGGGGAGGTATTTACCCTACCTCTTCCATCATCCATCACTAATTGATAGAAATTCAGAGGAAAGAGGAGGCGACGAATGACAGAGGCACTCTCAATCCACAAGTTCAATAACAAGCTATAGATTTGGCTCCTGGAGCTCTCACTCTCACATCAGACATACAACAGCAACACCCAACAGCCCAGATTCTCAACAGAGCCAGATGTGTGTATCTATGCACATGTATTTAACCATGAGAAGGAAGGGGAAATGGCTTAGATGCACACAAAACCCTTTCAACTGCAACACCACTGATTAGTACGGCAAGTTTGTCTGTACTTACTAAACAGCAATGAGTTGGAAAATGACAGCAAAAAAAAACGTCTACATACTCACTGACTAATTTATGGATTCTGAATCTTGTTTGACGCTGTAATGGCTGGACTGCTAACATAGTAAAACAATACCACAGTGGCCACTGAAAGCTCCTGGCTGCACAAACGTGATGCAAACCTGCCAAAGCATTTATGGACTAATGTGCATGTGGGAAAGGAGCTGTATTTGTGGCAGGCATAATTCCTTGTTTTGAACACAAGCTATAAGAACAGCATTGTGACAAAACAAAATGCAATATCTCTCCAGGGCAGCAAATATCTACTCTACTACTCGCCATATGTGGCTGTATCTGTTGTGCAACCTAAGCAATGTTAGCATGCACTTAGGAGGAAGCAACACCTGAAACATGAAGCATTTGCAGTGCAGCGTCTGAAATCTTAGCTCGCAATCCAGGGACTGCAGAGTAACAAAAGCTTTGAACAAGACCTGCACACACCTGCACACAATGCAAGCGAGCATGCACAGACACAAAAAGCACCACAATGGGTGAAGGAGAAGGATGGACATTAGCATCGCAGGATGTGTTTGCTGATGTGATAACAGAAGAGGCCGGCAGCGTGAAGATAACAGCATGTGTGCATCACATTACTTCATCGAAGCAGGAAGTTGGGGTATTGATACAGGCTGAGTGTGCTAACCCTAGTCTCTTACAGTTTTGCCAGCAGCCATAAGTTAATAGTGCCTGAGCATCATCAACTGATGAAAACAGGGAAGTCATGGTAATCTATACTACGATTAACTGATGTGTGTTTTAGGAACTGGTACTGCTTTTTAGCACTTAAGGAGAACAATAATTGATATTTAGAACTGATACGCATTAAATCTTATATATTAACAGCATGTCATAGCAGGGAATAAGATATTCATAGCTTGGCTACTTCATTAATAAGTATTACTATAGTTGAGTCTGCACAATGGCAATAGAAGTAATGGAATATTAGCATTACGTAATGCTAAGACGCTCTCCTCTGTTTACTGTGACACTGATAAGTTTGTCTCCTGCAGTCATGTCTGCTGTTCTTTTCTGTTTTCTAAATCTTTCACTGCTCACTAAGACCCAGATCTTAAAGCATTATCTCTATTTGTTTTCCAGACACTGTTTCAGGGCAATCTGTGGCTGCATCCTAACTTATCTGCTAGCCATTAGCATAGCTTTAGCATCTGTGAAAGTAGCTAATTTCCTGACTTGTGGTGATGGCTGTGCTTCTTGTTCAATTTGACGCAGTTAAAGCAGATTGCTAAAGCTGCTCTTAGTTTACAAAGCTGTGACGGGTCCAGATAACCTTAGCCATTGGCCTGACAGCAAACCTGTTAGTGATAACCTAGCACTGACACCAAAAATGAGTTATCAGGCATTTTCAGGGTAACAGGGATACTGGGCATGCTCGTGTAAGACTGCAGTGTTTATTGCAACTTCAGCAAGAAGTCACAGCTGCTACTTCACCTTGAAAGCACAGTGCTGGTCTTAACCTATACCACTGTAGCTTTAGGTCTTGATTAGTTATTGCTTGTGATGTGTTTCAGATCATTACTACAGACAGAGAAAAACGGCTGCATCAGAGCCAAAGTATTTATAGAGAATCTCTCACATAACAATACTGATGATCTGAAAAACAGAATATCGGCCCTGATAATCAGCCAGGGTGATAATCAGTCAATCATTAATCTCGACCACATTATATAGACCCATAACAGCCTTTCTAGGGATAGACCGATTATCAGTCTGGCCGATTAAATCATCGATTTTTCCTATTGTCAGTATCGGTAAATTGTTGGCTGATTATTGACAAATGAAATGCAGTCTGATGCAGCCTCCTCTCTTTGTCTGTAGTCACTCTGTTGTCCCAGAAAAGTCTCTCCAGCAGAAAAGAAGAAACACAAACAGCTATGCTAACGGCTAGAGGCTAAGTCTGGAAATCCTTCTATGAAACAATAGACAAGAAAAAACAAAAAGAGTCTGGAAAACTATAATCAGTAATGTTTTAAGATCTGGACCTTAGTGGGCAGTAAAGTGACAGAACAGTGAAAGATTAAGACAATAGAGGAGAACAGCAGATGGAACTGCAGGAGACAAACTGATCGATTTCAGTCAATCCCACATAAACAGAGGAGACTGTCCTAATTGAATCACTCCTATTTCTATTTTACATATTCAGTTATAGTCACCCTTATTAATGAAGAAGCCTCGTTATCGATGACAGGTTCCCTGCTATCACATGCTGTTAAAACATTACATATAATGTATATCAGCTCAAAATATCAGCCATCAGCCTTTCTTGATTACCAATAATTAGCATCAGTATAGGCGCGGAAAAACCCATGTAGGTTGATCCCTAATCATTATCCCATTACATCGACCCACAACAGCCTGTCACTGTGTTTCGCCACTGTAATATAATGACCAAAACCATCCTGACCCCTCTGATTGCGAGCAAGAGCTCTCAAATCAAATACAGATGAGAGTCTAACTGTGAAAAGAAGTCGTGAGGAGGACAAAAGAATTCCATGATGGCTATTTGAGTCCAGACCTTTGTGCTACGCAGTCAGGAACAGTAACCTCTATGCAGCAGTGTGTCAAGCAGAGCCCACAGACTGTGTCACTGACCTGCAGCACAATGACTTGTTTGTCAGCCCTCTTCACCCCTCCAGTGTTTTTGTTACCATATTAGGACAAGGCGGTAGGTAATCGGTCACAGGCGGCTCTCTGATGGAGTATCCCTGCCTGACCAGACAAACAACCAGCGTCATATCACAAGTGACCTAATCATACCCGTGGTGAAGGTTTAGCTTATCTGCCCGACACATTACGGTAATGTGAACACAATGAGGAAGTTGCACTGTTTCCCTGCATTCTCTCACTGTGACATCTGCAGATAACAGCAGCAAAAACAGACCTAAGATGTGTTTTTGAAGCACATCTACAAGTACAGTTTGGGACAAGACAGCTTCTTCTCACTTTTAAAAGACAACCACGTGTGCTTTGTTGGCATTCCACCCTGCATTTTTTATGGATGTTGTTATATTTGTTGTGCCAGTCTGCACTCAGAGATGCCCTGAGAACGATTCAGAGAAATCACTCTTTGGATTTTCATTTCTTCTCTTCCATCTCCTGTGCTCTCTCTCGTCTCCACTCCAGGTTTGACAGCTAATTAGAAACAACCTCCAAGGAAAACTTTCCCTCCTTACTTCTTCTGGGCGAACTCACTGAGTTTAAAGCAAACTGCTGACAGCAAACCTTCACATCTCGACAGCAATGCGGTTGGTTGGCAGACTGTGCCAGTCGACTGTGTGAATCTACAACAGTCACTGGTGCGTACCCTGCGGTCGACTAAACCCTCTTATTTGACTTGTTTAAGATCATTCATGTTTACACAAAACTGATGTGCACTTTATTAGGTACACCTGTTCAACTGCTCCAAAACCTAAATATCTAATCAGCCAGTCACATGGCACCAACTTAATGCATTCAGGCATGTAGACATGGTCAAGATGACCTGCTGAAGTTCAAACTGAGCATCAGAATGAGGAAGAACGGTGATTTAAATTACTTTGAACGTGGCATGGTTGTTGCTCTGACTATTTCAAGAAACATTTTATCTACTGGGATTTTCATACACAACCATCTCTAGGGTTTACAGAGAATGGTCTGAAAAAGAGAAAATATCCAGTGAGCGGCAGTTCAGTGGGCGAAAATTCCTTGTTGATGCCAGGGGTCAGAGGAGAATGGGCAGACTGGTTGGAGATGATAGAAAGGCAACAGTAACTCAAATAACCACTCGTTACAACCAAGGTATGCAGATTACCATCTCTGAACGCACAACACGTCCAACCTTGAAGAAGATGGGCTACAGCAGCAAAAGACTACAACCCTGTCAGCTAAGAACAGGCTGGGACATTTAGATTGTCAGAATTTAGCGTAAACAACATGAAAGCATGGATCCATCCTGCCTTGTATCAACTGTTCAGGCTGCTGCTGGTGGTGTAATGGTGTGGGGATATTTTCTTGGTATACTTTGGGCCCCTTAGTACCATTTGAGCATCACTTGAACGCCACAGCCTACCTGAGCATTGTTGCTATCCACGTCAATCCCTTTATTTGACCACAGTGCACCCATCTTATGAGGCTACCTCCAGCAGGATAATGTGTCATATCATAAAGCTCAAACTATCCCATATGCATCCTTTGGGATGTGGTTCAATGGAAGATTTGCATCAAGGATGTGCAGCTGACAAATCTGGAGCAACGGCGTGACGTTATCGTGTCAATATGGACCAAAACCTCTGAGGAATGTTTCAAGTAGGGATAGACTGATATGGTAATGGTATTATTGGTAATCAAGAAAGGTACATAACCAATCATAGTCATTCATGACTAAGTTACTTTATTAATAAGGGTGACCTTAACTGAATATGTAAAATAGAAATAGGAGTGATTAAACTATCTCCTCTGTTTATGTGGGATCAACTGAGATTGATCAGTTTGTCTCCTGCTGTTACGTCTGCTGTTCTTCTCTATTTTCTTAATCTTTCACTGTTCTGTCACCTTTATTGTCCACTAAGGTCCAGATCTTAAAGTATTATTAATTCTTGTTTTCCAGACTCTGTTTCAGGTTAATCTGTGGCTGCCTTCTAACTTAGCTTCTAGCCGTTAGTATAGCCTTAGTCACTATGAGAGCAGCTAATTTCCTGGTTTGTGGCAACGCCTTGTGTTTGTTGTTCAGTTTTTGCTTCTTGAGAGACATTTCTGAGACCACAGAGTGACGACAGACAGAGAGAGGAGGCTGCAACAGACCTAAAGTAGCACATTTAATTTAGCAATAATCAGTCAACAAAAACACAGATACTGATAAGTGGAAAAATGCCAAATATCAATCACGATAATCGGTCAGGCCGATAATCAATTTAAAGCACCTTGTTGAATCTAAAAAGTGGTCCAGCCTGGTAGTAGCAAGGTGTAGCTAATAAAGTGGCCGGTTCACATAATCACATACACACAAACACACACTCCCTGTTGAATACAAACACACAGGGGTGTCTTATCTCCCATAGCGGTGAGTCAGCACCCGTCTCACCAGCTGCTGCCCGAAACACCACACTGAACACACAAACAGTTGTACACGACACACACACACACACACACGTCTGCACACAAACACATGGGCGGACGGCAACAGCTACAGCCATTATTAAGACCACAAACAACAATTGCACCGCCGTCTGCTTGTGTTGCTTCCCCTGTGAATCGAACCCTGACACACACTCGCTCACTTCGGAATCATTTTGACAAGACATTAAATGGTACACTTGTCTAAGTGGTCGGCTCAGAGGGCTGATCTCATCCACTTAGCTTTCAACTCCCATCCATCCACCCCTCACCCATGTTCAGTCTACTGTCTGCAATGTTATGATATGAAGCTAATCAAGGCAAACATTTCCTGATCTTAAACAAGGTTGTGGCTATTGTACGCATAATTAAATAGAGTATTCCAGTTTGTGTGAAGGCTGGGCGGTGCAGCTGGAAAATGTATCATCATGAAATATTTCATTTCTGTCAGTTATGTGAACACAGTGAGGAAGTTGAACTATTCTCCAGCAGCAAAATGAATCTAAAATGTAAAGTATAGTTTGGAGCAAGAAAACTTCTTTTACTTTTAAAAGACCATGAAGTGTGTTCTGTTGTCAGTCCATGCCAATTCTAATTACTGATCATTTTAATGACCTATTTTTTAATAAACCAGAAGGACGAAGGTTTCATTTGAATCTCACCACTTTAGCCTATTTATTAAGGTAAACAGGAAGCAGTTTTATTGTTAACCTAGTAATGTAACACACAAATCAATTATTTTACACATATAAAATGAATTCAATTGCACTACTTCCACCACTGTTTATAGGACATTGTAATTTTTATTGTTAGCATTTGACACTTCATGGTGTATTTTTCAATTTAGCACATTAGTGCATTTTACACTTTATTGTTCATTTTGTATCTTAGTATATTTTTCTATTATATTCCTATTATATTTTATATTTTTCAATTGTGACAGTGGTCACTTTCCTCTTTCTGCTTGCTACTGTAACAACAGAATTTCCCCTTGGGGATTAATAAAGTATTTCTATTCTATTCTAAGCTCAGAGTGGATTGCCAGGACGTCCAGTATGACTGGACGTAAGGTTTGTCACATTGCATAGCATAAGCAACAGTGGGTCGTTTAAGTGGAGGTGGTGGGGGAAAGAAAGGTGTTTTTAGAGCACAAAGCTGGTCTCCATTAGTTACAGCCTCCACTAAGAGAGGTCTGCATTGGATGAACTGAGTGGAGGCAATGGGAGGTCCAGGCGGCTGTGGACTAGCATGCCTTGGGAGACCTGTGCAGTAGAACGATGAATGGGCAAAGGGGCGCCAATATGAAAGTATGTTTAGCTGTTTATGAAACATATAGGGTGCACGCTTGGAGCTTGTTCATGCACTTAGGAAAAATGATTTAACATTATGTCAGTTTTCTCTTTGCCACTGATGAAATCTCCATCTCCCAATTTACAATTTCATTTAGCAGACGCTTTTATCCAAAGCTACGTACATCTGAGGCAACTTTGGGTTCAGTGTCTTGCCCAAGGACACTTTGGCATGTGGAGGGGCCGGGGATCGAACCGCCAACCTTAGAATCACTGGACAACCTGCTCTACCACCAATGTGTTACTACAGAACATTTTGGATATGAACTATACACACTAAACTATGACTTTTTAAGGCATATTGTAAAACATAAACACCAGAGTCAAAGCAAACATCATCAATAAGTCCTGGCTAGTTTCAAACTTTGGCTAACACAACGAGAAACAAATGCTAAAGAGGCAAATAACAAATATTAGAAAGCCCTACAGCTCCCAGGCAATTTGTTGCAAAAACCTCATCACTGAAGATGTATCTAACCCATGCTAAGAAGCAAGCGAAGCAACCAAAGTTGTGTCATAATTTGGGGAATGTAGACTTCAGCTTTTCCGCACAGAACACAACAACGGCACTGCTGCACTCTGAAACCCACTCATTCCAATGGCTTGTTGCTGTGTTCTCTGTAAAAGGGCCATTACAGTGGCAGAGATTAAAAGGTGTTTCCTACCGTCTCTTACAGTAATTACTGTTTTTCTACTGACATAAATCTGATGTGAGCTTTACGGCTCATGTGAATTTTGCTAAATTAAGTCACAGAGCTATACCACAGTGGTAACGTGGCAGAAATCCTTTGACACAATCATGAAAACAGTAAAATATTGTCTTAACTAGAATAAGATTTGGAATTACATTATAGCAGTCAGAAGTTAGGAAGAGTGTCCTCACATGGACTTGTCTTTGTTGACCTATAATTTAAGGAGGACTTGAACCTTGTAGATCTGTGCTGTGCCTTCTTGAAATGATTTACGAGCTTATTCAGCAGCACCAAATGCAGGTTATGACCAGGATGTGTACAGACACAGTTCCAGATGCTGGAATTCACCATCCTCTAATTTACTGCTGACTGGGGATACTCAGGAAACCCTGTCTGATCAATGTCAATGTGTCTGAAGAGTAGCACTCACTTAAAGTGTTTTGTGCGCTGTACAAGTGTTTGGATGTTATTCACAGAGCGTCCATGATGGATACGACTTTGTGACCACTTCTACGTTTGTGTAAATATGCATGACATTAATTCATTTAAACTTCTGTTACTGAACAGAAGTCCTGTTTTTGTGCATTCGTGCCCTTTTTAAGGGTTTTAAACTACCCCAGTTAGTCAGGAGCACACTAGGAGCGAGATCAAATCAATGACATGTTCTCACAGGTAATCTACGAAGTCAGCCAAAACTTGTAGTTCACCACTCCCCAATTCATTCTTTCCTACAACATGTGATAAGCTGCATGTTTAATGTGCGAGCCTGAGGCATCGTTTTCCTGTGTACTTCATTTCTATAGAACTTCCAGCTAGGGATGACTGTGGCACTTCAGTTAGTCAATTCCAGGCAGACAACCTCTTCATTATTGCATAATTTCTTTCAGTGGAAATCCCAGCTGACACTTGCTATTATCATATGTTTGGGTCTGGAGTGCTGTCAAGGTAATTCTTTTATAGCTTTATTGTATTTCAAACATCATTAATAGCTCAGATTTTTCAGAATACTTCTCATTTATTATTGACAACTAGATAAAAGTATATTCATCCTGTTTCCTTTTCTGATTCATTTTGTAGCTGAAGCCCAGCCGGAGCTCATGTTGTCTTTGTTTTGGATTTCCCTGGTTGGCCTGCCAGCATCAAGTTTTGCACCACCACCAGCTAATCCCACCACCACCAGCTAATCCCACCCTCTGCATGGAGGACAGACCTCCAGCCAGTATCCACAGGCATTTGCACCCAACGCTCGGCAGCTTTTTCAAACACACCAAACTAAATTTCAAACCGAGCATAATGGAGAATGTAGTCCCTTTTCTACTGCACACAGCACCTCCTAAGAGTATTAAGCTGAACTCCAAGCACACAAAAAAATGTGTTCTCAGATGGTGAAGGTGCCGATTACTGTGGTCACCAGGGAGAAGCTGGCCGGTCTCAAAGAGTCCTTTATAAGCAGGTTTTAACTAGTTAGTTAACCCTCTTGTGAAACTCACTGCACTCAGACTTTCTCAATACAACTGAAAGTTTAGTCAGAGCTGCTCCACAGAAACTGAGTAATGCTTGTGTCACCTCTGACAACATCCCTCCTCTGTGATCCCACAGCTGGCTGCTCTGACCTGATCAGACACTGGCACACCCGGACATGGCATGCATAACAAGGAAGACGGGGTCTGTTCAAACATAACACTGACTCTGATGCAGTTCTACAGTGAAGGACAAGAAATGACAATCAGAAGTTAAATGTGTTCTTCAAACAGACCTCTCGGCAGCACGCTCCACAGCTACTGGCAGGGGCGCGCACGACTATTCCAATATCAGAATTACTATTCGAATACCACCACAACGAACAAATATTTGGATATTTGAATATTCTGGACCAGCCCTAGCAAATATCCCCCTTTATGTTATCATCTCTTTAGTAAAAAGTTTACATGGTTACATCATTGGAACCTAAAATAAAGAATTATGCAGCTTTCTAAAAGAGAGCTCTCCTGCTAAACTGACCTGAGATCGCCTTCATGCTTTAAAAACACTTATCTTAAATCTAGAGATAAGGCTTGGCTTAACCTAGTAATGGGCAAACTCTCTGCCAAGACCTTGCATAACACATACCAGCTGCCTCCCAACATAGAAAAACACACAAAAGTTGGATAACACCAGGCATCATATTTACAGTTACAGCATGACCTGGTCTGTTTGTAGATGATCTAAATCAGGAAACAAGGACACCAGACAAACAAAGCAGCTGCCCTGGAGGGGATCAGTCAAAGAGGCAGTTTGGAAACTTATGAAAGTCACCTTTTTCTAAAACTACACAACTCCCTCTGAAAAATGGAGAACTGGGGCTCGCTTCATGCAGATTCAAACTAACGTTAAAGTCTGTTAAAGTGAACAACAGGCTAGTGCTGCTGCGAATAGTCGGCTTAACCAACTCACTTGTTTTTCACTTAAATTCATATAACAGATGTTTTTTTTCAGTAAGTGTTGGGTCAGTTGTTTTTGGACTCATGTCACTGGTCAGCGTTACAGTTTCAGACGATGGCAGTGGCGCCAAAATCCAACTCGGTTCAATGTAAAAGACTCCAAACACCCAAAGCTTCGAAAGTTTTGGGAGTATTTTAAATGATCACAGAACAAAAAGGCGGCTTGTAAACTCTACAGAGCCCCCAAAGAGAAACCCACAGAAGACACTTTGCATTCGTTAGCTTCTCTCCTGCTCTCTGTGCTCACATATACTGTATTTTAATACAGATGAACTGCCAATAAAGCTGCTCTCGTTTACCTATTTTTCTGTTTCTGTTTTCAGGTAACACCACAAGCATGAAATAGCGACTGAAACACGGCTCATTCAATCTACATGTTAACCAAGCTGCTGCCCTGCAATGCTAAAATGCAGATTTTATCACTGCAATGTCGTCTGACAAACTCCTGATCCACCGGAGTAGAAGACAACAGCTGTGGAGTAAATGTGGCTGTATATTAATAGAACCTGAAGCTACTACCAAAGTGAGACAACAACTGCACAATAATTAGCTGCTGTGTTGTGAAATAAGTCCATGTTGCACTCTAACACATAAACCAAACATTTTTACTTTGTTGAAGGGTTTATTAGAAATTTGGATTTGTTTAGGAGTTGCACTACTGACTTTAACAGTGCTTAGGAGATTTTAGTTTAACTCTACACTTTTGCACTTTAATATGCAAACCTGTGTTTACATCTGTGCACTTTGCAATGACATACATTTGGCAAAACGAAATGAAGTTACATTAAATAGTCATTCTGCTTGTCTTTGGAGGAAATTAGTCATTTAGATGAAAAAACATGTCCAAATATGTCCATTTCCTTTGTTTAATACGAAAGCCTAACTTTTTTTTTTGCTTTGTTGAAGGGTTTATTGGAAATTTGGATTTGCTTAATAGTTGCACTACTGACTTAAATAGTAAACCTTATTGTTTTAACGATTATGTTGTATTATGTTACTTTAATGCTACACTTTTGCACGTTAATATCCAAAGCTTTGTCTACATTTGTGCACTATGCAATGGCATACAGTTTGGCAAAATGAAATGAAGTTACATGAAGTAGTCATTTTGCTTGTCTCTGGGAGGACATTAGTCGTTTAGATCAGGGGTGGGCACTCCTGGTCCTGGAGGGCCACTATCCTATATGTTTTAGATGTCTCCCTCTTCCAACACACCTGATTCAAATGGTCAGGATCGTTATCAGGCTTCTGCAGAGCTGATGATGAGATGATCATTTAAATCAGTTGTGTTGGAAGAGGGACACAGCTAAAACATGCAGGATAGTGGCCCTCGAGGACCAGGATTGGGCACCCCTGGTTTAGATCATCAACTGGGTGTCTTAGTTCAACTTTAAATGAGCCACAACTAAACAGTTCAGTGTGTTTGAATGAAGTCCTGCTGATATTATACTAGTGGAGGATAATTCTTTAAACGACTTCAGGGAAATGATGGACACAGACAGGACCTTCGGATATAACAAAGCGGATTAGTGTCCCCGCCGTGCAGGGACGGGGTCAGTGGGTTGGGCTGCTGCCTCGGAGTGATGTTGGATCTGCAAACAGCTGATCCAGGCTCACACATTGTTGAACCAGCAGCAGCAGTGTCTTCCTGATATCTGCTGCTAAGTCAGATAATGCCACAAAACTAGACTAATAAACTGACCCAGACTTGCCTCACATCACAACACATCATCTAAACTTCCTTTATCCTGGTTGTGACAAAACACAACGGCTAGCTGGTCGGATAAACTTACCTGGTAGGGGGGCGGTGGCTCCTGGTCGGGGTCAGCTCCGTCTCCGTAGCTGGCCCGGTCCGACTGAGATTCGTGTAGCAAAGAAATGTCATCCGAGGTGGGAGATTTCAGACAGTTTCCCATCTCCTCCCTCGTCGGTCAAACTCTCCGCTGTCGTCGGTGTCGCAAACGGCTAACGGCGGGCTTCACGGGTCACTTTCACGGCTGTCGAGACGGCGTCGAGACACACAGCTGACGGACCTCCTCTCCCAGACGACGGGAGGGCTGCTCGGCTCAACAACAACAAAACATCGCTAAAGCTAGCAGCTAGCCGCACAAAGAACTAGCCTCAGCTAACAGCAGCTAGCACTCGGAGGGGAGCATCTACTCGTTTGGCTGGAAAATCACGACTGAAGCAACCTCGCAGAATTTTATACCTGAGGGGGAAACGAGGCGACGAGGAAGTTGATGTCGCTAATTTGAAATGACAAAGCGAACCGCCGTTTTTCCTGCTCGAACCCCTCCGGCTGTCAGGGACTTTCCAGTTTTGCAGGCAGCTGCTCACAAAAGGTGGTGATGTAGCAACACTAAGGCCCGCCCCGTCTGTCCCAGCAGCCAATCAGATTCGTCATAACATTGCCCTTCGCTAAAAACATAAACACAGGGCTAAATCGATAAATGAGTCTTTGTAACAGCAATTCCAGGGCATTTCTGATTTCCCCAGTACTGCCACTTAAAAAGAACTCGCTTTTATACAATTATCTTGCTGGTCAGTTTGTGTATTTCCAATTAAATAAGATGTATGCATTCATCCCTGGCTGCCATTGCGTTGCATATCAACAAAATGAGATCTAATGGACTAGAGGACACAAACATCTGCAAGCAGAGCCTCTTGGTTCAGTCAATAACACCACTCTGTACTGTACTCATTCTATTTTCTGTTTGTTGTGCTCAGATAACAAAAAAAGGACAACACAAAATGAGATGTTTAGTCGCTTATCATCATTTCATCTTAAATTACAACAGAAACATTCAGTATGTACAGGAATGTCATTCTGCCCGGTGGTAGTCATGCCCAGTAAAATATGCAGATTGTAAACATCACAACGCCACTAAATTTGGTTAGAATTTCTTTTTTGGTTACATGTGTAAAACCCAAAAAAAAAGAAGAAGAAAAAAAAGCTTAATTATTTACGATAAAGCAAAATGTGATTTGTTATTAAAATATTCTGAAGAGCAACTGCTGTTAGAACACTAATAAGAATACATTTCCTCCACCATTACCCCCAAAAAACAAAACTGAAATGGACTCCTAATCATCACGTTGAATTGAAAACCTCACTCTAATCATGAATTAATCAGCAGTGCTCTAATTCCAACACTTGAGACACCACCTGAGTTTCTAGGTTTTGTAGCCGGTGCACAGCCTTAACCTAACCACCAACCTCGTTTTCTTCAATTTGCTCATATACAGATTACTATTTGATACAGGATGTGGTTATAATCTTCAAGTGCTTCTATAGGTGGTTCATGCCTAATACAGGAGTAGCAGAGAATGTTCACAAAGCAGGAAGGACTGTGCTGGTTGCACTGGTTCGGAGCTTCTTCAACCTACTAAAGATGCAGCAGGCGGACAAGCGTGCAGGCCTTCGCTGCTCGCCGTGAATGGCCTGTTTGTTCAAGCTCAAGTACTGCTGGAGTCTGTCCCACACGCCAGGAGGAGAAAAGGAGGGAGTCTGCCTTTCTAAAAGACACAATCATCTGTCCTCTTAAAACGGGACAATTTGTGTAAAAGGTGCCATTTAAAGTATATAAATGTAAAGAACAACTCTCACTGCAAGTCTTACAGGCATTTCTTTTTTTTTGGTTGACTCTGGAGAGTTTGCATGTCTGGCTGATTTACAAAGCTCTGTGCAAAAGCCACAAAATGTAACCGCAAATACGACAAGATCTTAGATTTGATCATTTCTTCGGAAGGAGACAGTGATAGTATTCCCCAAAAATAAACTGGTGTCTTTAAATTTTTTGAGGAAAGGAAGAAAATGTAAAATGCACATTAATATTCTCACTCATTCACTCTGACAAACACAGGTTGTGTAGTGTAAAAAGCAAATCCAACATTCAGAATTTCTATTTCATTTGGTCATATTGGTTTTGATCAAAGACACATTATAAAAGGATTGATGATGTGATAGATATCTAGTGTCATCAAATTAATAATCTCTGCTTTGTATTAAACACGAAAAGTGGGAAAGCTTTTGTAGCAACAAGGTCAAATGGGGCTGCTGGCTGGGCGGAGCAAGTGTCAGTCATTTATATGGAGGCGGTGCTCTGCTCCATCAACCCCAACACTATGCAGAGGCACTTTTATGCTCCATCTGCACATCTGACCTTGTTTGTCTACTCTACTGCGCCCCTTATGGGTGGCCACTGTGCTAATCAAAGCCTGCTAGAAGCAACGTTTCATAAATATAGGCACATTTCTCAATTAATCTCTATTTAAAACCACATGAGCAGGTGAAGTTCTTTATAATATATCTTTCTAAGAGGGCACAGTTGATCCATCAAAGCCAGTCGGGGGCCACGTAGAGCTGCAGGTGCCCTTAAAGGTGGCACACACAAGAAATAACAAGCCTCCCTCTTCTCCAACCCTCTTGATGAAAAAACTAATCGCCCGCCCTGGTAGGCCTGGCTGGTCTGAGTGTTGCATTGTGGGACAGCAGACACAGAACGCTGCCTCTGCCCTCGGGTGCCCTCCTCTGTCTGTTATGGGCTGGAGGGCACATGGATGCCGTTCTCCCTGGATCCCTTGGCCTTGTGCAGAGCAGCCTGTATACGGAAGTGTGTCCGTGATTCCATCGAGTAGTTTTTGTAATTTTGCCTGGAACGGAGCGAGAAGAGCCATTTACAGTCAGTGAAACTCAATCTAAATCCATAAATCCATAAGTCCAGTAAACCCAGAACCTTGACTTTTATTCCAAAGTTCAATATAAAACTGAATGAAAAACAAAAAGATGAATAAATGGATATTAGAATAAAAACAGTGTCATAAATGATGACTTGTAGTTAAACATTATGTGCACCTATCTGGCAAAAGTTCCAACCTCTTCTCCTCAGAATCAGTTCATTTTTTATGTACAATAACTTTAGTATATTTAATGAAGCTATGTAAAAATTTACCTTGACACTATGAACATTTTCAGAGTTACAGGCCTTTAAAGTACATAGAGGTGGGTTCAAATGTCGTGCTTTTCACTTCACATTACATATTAAAGGCATTTTGAGCCCAAAAATCTTCACACATAAAGGAAATAGACACATTACATTTCCAAGCCTGAGAAACACATTTGAGCTCTGTTAAAAACCTAATCAATGTTACATCCACTCCAGGTGTCACAATCGAAAGACAAACTCTCTTTAATTCACTGGAGAAAACTTCATAAAGTGCATTCTGGGTAAACTTGTGACACATGGTTGATAAAAAAAAAAAAGCAAATGATAGGTCTCATTTTTACCTACATTTGATACCAGGATCATCTTTTAGACATGATTCCTTCTGTGTCAAAACAGTTTCCTAATATAGTCTTATTTGGTCACTCACAAAATGCAAAATTTCAAATTCTGTACATCATTAAATTAAAATCTTGATAATTCCTGCAGCATCATTTCCCTGCCCCATAGAAAAGACAAGTGTTGGAGACCAACATTACACATCATCATGTTGTTCACAATCTGAGGATGGAAACAGAACAGCCTGACAGAACCCAAACTGAACACTATCAGAAGGAAGCTGAAAGACTCTCAAACAAACACTGAATGCTGCAGACTGGTTTGATCTATGTGATTTACCCAAACTATTATAAAAACAACAACAACATGTGTACACCAATGTTGTTTCTCCATTTCACAGCTGAAATATGATTACATTAGAAAATAGTTTTTGGCACAGAAGGAATCTTGTCTAAAAGCTGATCCTGGTATCAAATGTGTAAAAATTATCCTTTCATTGTCTATAACTTGTTCTGATCAATCACCTATCAACATGCTGATATGAGCCTTGGAAATTTACCCAGAATGCACTTTTTAAAAGTTTTCTCTGGTGAATTATCAGAAAACAGAAACACATCCAGGATACCAATGATTGTTTCTATGTCACAGACATTAAACTGCTGCAGGTTTACAGTTCAAACCATGATACATCCCATAATATTGATTCTCAAAGTTGGTTAAAGAAGAAAAATGAGATTTGGCCTTACATTGTGACACCTGGAGTGGATGTAAAATTGATTTGGTTGCAGTTTTTAAACAGAACTTAAATGTGTTTTCAGTCATGAAAATTCCACGTGTCTATTTGCTGTACTGATGAGGTTATGAGGCTCAGAAATCATGGAAAATAATGTGAATTAAAAAGCGTGAAATTTCAAAACACCCCTGTGCAATTCATGGGTCTTTAACTCAGAAAATTTATATATTCCTTGAAATACAGAGGTGCAATAATCTGGAATGATCGTTTTAATAGTTACATAGAGTCCTCCCCTTTGGACACATACAAGAGCAGTTTACGGGCTGCTCTGATTGCACAGGTCAACAAGTAGTACACACACTCATACACAGACACATGTGCGCGCACACACACACACACACACACACACTCATTCTTATACGTTTGTTTTATTTTTTATTTTTTATTAATTATAATTTGTTCTATTTTTATGTCTTGTTTTTTCTATTTCATAGTTATTTATTTTAATATAAGTTGTGAAACTTAATATAGGTAGAGG
>OMNN01102245.1:32179-49096 GCA_900302755.1 Chromis chromis
GGTTTTTGTTTTGGTGTTTTGGTTCTCCTTTTCAGCTTCAGAGTGAAGCTCGCTTTTGGTTATGTTTATTTCTTTTATTTGAGTAGCACCCGTTCGCTGCCTGTCACTGTGGAACACAGGGTCTATTCTTTTCTCTTTTGGGGGGAGTTTTTCCCATTTTTATTGATAGAGAGAGAGACAGGGTGAAAGGGGGTATAGAGGAGAGTGACATGCAGCAAAGGGTCTTGAGCCGGACTCCAACTCATGACTGCTGCTGGTGACCTGCACCCACATGGTAACGCCTGAACTCAGCGAGCTATACGGCGACCCAACACGGCGTCTATTCTGCTTTTTGTTACCCCTCAGCTACCCTAGACAGCCGGGTCAAAACAATTGGATTATACAACCAAAAAGCAGGGACATGTAAATCAGTGAATAAATCAGTAAAAGAAGTTTGACCTGTCTTCATAACAATCTCACTTCAGTACATACAAATATGAAATTATAAATAAACAGTTCACAAGAAAACACAGATATTTACATGTAGATTCATTAATATCTATGTAATGAATAGTTCATGAGTGATTCAAACCAGAGTAATGGGTGTGAAGTTGGACTGCATGCAGGTTGTAACTATGATTAGATTTGATGTAACATTAAAATCATTTTTCTTAACAACACCTTGTTGCACAGACAAACAACCAGCTTTGTTATGAAGGTGAAGTCGTGCAGTTTCATTAAATATGAGCTTTCCCTCTCTGCAATTAAGACTTTGAGAGCAGGTAAACTGAGAGGAAGGATGTGAATTTGGACTTTGGATCGGTTTGCTTGTTTAAATCAAAGTGCAGCAAATCTCTAAGAAACTCATTCGAACCCTTTTTCCTGTTCAAATCGCATCATCACTTATTCAGGATATTTTCAAATCCCACAGCACAGCAGACGGCTCACCTTGGACCAGGAGTTCTCCTTGCTGAGCAGGTCAGCGTAGAAGTAGGCCATCTTCCAGTGCCTCTTGTAGGTGAAGCACCACATCAGCTCCCAGTAGCACATGTGGTGAAACTGCTTCCACTGCTGCTGGGCCTCGCAGCACTCCTCAAAACGCTTGATAGCCTGGAAGAAACACGCAAAAAACATTCACAATCTCTGTTTCTTCTATTCAGTCTGAAGGCGGATGTGTAGCGAGCAGAAGCCATGTTTTAATGGGTCAGTGATCATTTTGGAAACAATTCAGCACAATAATAACACATTTATTTCATTATGATTCTGGTTCAGGACTCATAAAAGGCAATTAATATTTAAACATCATGAAAAAAAAAAAACATAAAATATAAAGAGCTCAATTTAATGGTCAAAATGTTCTATAATATAAAATACTCACTGAGCAGGCTGAGTAGGTATTACATTGGTTTTGTTTGTGTTATTACTACTTTAGAGATAATACCTTTGTTTAGTTTAGTTTTAGACGTCATACATAACCAGCTAATAAAAGTTTGTGGACATGTGCAGAATTCCATCATAATCTTAGTCTGACCCTATCTGTCTTTCCCTAACTTTTATATTTCATTACATTTAATTCAATCAGGTGAGGGGCAGTTTGAATTAGTGATAAATGTCAATAAAGTCAGGACTCTCACCACAAAAGCCCTCTTCAGACATGTTAAACGTAACACTGCTGCTTCATCAGTCTGTTAAAGTGACAGCATTCTTTCTTTTTGTCTTTCAGGGATTATTCCTCAATATAAGCCATTAATGAAGCGTTGTTGTTCCAGATGTTAAAATGGAATCCTGCAGCTGTTTGAGGCTGCAGGTATTTAATTAACTAAGAGGAAAAACTCCAACAAACAGCTGGAAGCAACGGACTACATGTCTGTTTTTATGGCACTGAAGCTTATTGTTATGGACGTTTCAGTTTGTAGCCTTACAGATGTGACATTGAAGAAGATGTTTTATGATTCTGTCACACAAATAATGAATCTTTTGCTCTCTGGGATGTGTTTGGGTCAATATCAGTGTTAAAACGTGGAAAAGGTCTTCCATAAATCACTTCACACAACTACAAGACGTGTGCCATGCTGAAATGTTACCCGGTCTGATCTGTGAACAGACTGTTAATTCAGACACGAAGCTAACATGCTCAGTTGCATGTCTGAAAGGGGCTAAAGTAGGACACAAAGAGGGTCATGTAGTTACTTTTAGACATAGTGGAGCCACAGTAGGAGTTATAGTATTACTACCAGTTAAACTGACTGAAATACAATGGTTTGTTTTACTGGGCAAATATTCCCACAGTAAGAAGAAATAACTTACACCATCCAGGTTGCCTTTGATTTCTTCTATTCGACCAGCAAAGAACAAAAAGATGGATCCCTGCAGAAAGACGAAACACAGTTTGTTTGGGGGAAAATGACACTAAATTTAAAAAGAAAACACAGATTTTCACTTGGGCAGACCTTCGGATATTTTTTGAGATACGGCTGCAGCAGCTTCTCTGCATCCTCCACGTCTCCTTCTCCAGTGCCTGCAGAGGACATTCACAACAAAACCCGCTCAGATTTTTGTCTATCTTTGTGGTGGTTTGCAGCTGCATGCATGTGGTTGTGTGTGTGTGTGTGTGTGTGTCTCTGCTTACCCAGTATGAAGCTCATGAACGTGTGATAACAGAGCAGCAGCATGTTACACAGGAAGGACCTGAACGTGCTTTCTGCAGAACCCTCCTGAAGCTGCTGGAGGCCGAACTCCTGCACAAAAACACAGACAAGAGTTTGAATTAAGTTTCCGTTCATGGGAGATCTGTGGGTTAATTAGCAGCAAAACCAGGACACTTAGAAAACACTAATGCAATTTGCAGAAAGTTTGGAGGATGAACAGCGTCTGCTTGTCTGCCAGTCTGAGGAGAGGTTTCAGTCTGTGTGCAAAATATTAAATACATACAGTCTCCGCAAGTTACTGGAAGATAAATCAGTCATGAGAATATTAATACCAGTACCTAAACCCTGACCAGCTTTACTGTTGGTTACATAAACTCATCAGTATTTTATTTAGCACAACAAATAATAGGAAGTCACAAACTGCACTCATTAGTCATAAGATTGAACTTTTAAACCTCGGACACGTCAAGCTGTGCATCTGAAAAGTTTCATTTCATGCTTCTACTAAATGTGGGAGTATCAATACTGTCAGCTGGGTAGTTTCATCAGAAACCACCAGCAAAATTACCTGCAAATCAAAGAGCCATGTAAACCACAGTGACACATGCACTTTGTAGAATTTCAGTGTATTATTAGCAGCGCTGCACACAGAGCAGGAGGCTCCACCTGCTGTCAGAACATCGACTAAAGCAGATACCGTCTGACATAACGGTTCTCAGGAAGACCCACCTTATTACCAGAGAAGCCGACAAACTCCAGGAGCTTCAGCGTCCGTGTGGGCAGCATGGAGATCATCTGCAGAGAGAAGACAAGCAGTGGAGCTGAAAGGCTGGAAACACGATGACAGGGACTTTCACTGAAGGATTCCATGAAAAACAATGATATATGATAAGCACTGTGCAAAATGCCCCACTTGTTTCCATGTTCGATTATAGAGACTCACTTTATGCTCAACTTTTGCACTTTCTGTGTTGTTGTTTAATTACGAGCAGCTTAAGCATCACAAACTATGACTTTTTACTTCAGATTAGGCTCCAGACATATTAGAAGGCCACCAACCCGGACAATTTGTGCTCTTGTTATAACTAAGAACTAAGAAATGCCTTCTGTGCAGCATGACACAGTACTAATGCCACAAATCATGAAGAAAAAAAAGGTTAAATTCCTCAAAAATGACCAAAATGGAATCAAATCGAAATGAAATCAACATGCACAGCATGTTTCACATAGGCATTACCAACACTGGGGGAAAGAATGGTGACTCTTACTAATTACATTTTTATTTGTTTTCATACTTGTCTCCCCACTGCTCTGTGTAAACACAACCTGCAGTTCAGCCAAAAAGTCCCTGAATTTTTGTGATGTGAGAGTATGCTGCAGCTGACTCACTAATGGCTTGTGGTTGTGCCAAGGAATGCTTCATTTCTTTCTCTTTTTTTTACAGAACCTTGTTAGAGCCATTTATTTTTGGCAATTTTTCAAAAGAAACTTGTAGAATGAGGTGATATAAATGAAATATCACGATTTACAACTCAGATTTAGTTAATTTTTCCAATAGAGTCCCACATGATAAGTTTATTTTTTATTTTATTTATTATGATAAGTTTAAGGAAAGTTGGAAATCTGAGGATTCTTTGTGTATTTACAGTTTCTGGCTGATAAATGGTGTCATTTTGGCTATTTTGTCAAGCTTTTTCACCCAACTGACAGATTCTGCTGTTCAGAGGGTTCAACCACAAATACAAACCATTATACTGAAACCTCTACTCACCAGATTAAAGGCTCCTACTCCCAGTTTAACACCGCCTTCAAAATGTCCGTGGTTGTCGCCATGAGTGTATCCAGAGGACTGAAGGACGGTGTGAAGCTCTCTGTGAGATAGTTTAGAGAATAACATTAAAGGTGTCCAAAGCAATGAAGAAGAACAGAAAGAAAGCCAAAAAACAAAGATTTGCAAGGAAATGATGCTGTGTATGGATATCCTGGAGATTCTCACTTGTACGTCTGGTAGCTGTTCCTCACTTTGATTCCCCCTTTGATGAAGCTGATCATGTTTTCATCCTGAGCAGAAAAGAGAGAGAAATAAGGAATGAGCTAAGCAAACATAAAATTATGAACAATGGAGAATTTCTGGGCAAGTTTCACTCCTCACCTGAAGGAAAGTGAGCGCTGCCCTCTGCAAAAGACACTCAGCGTAGCACACTTCTGCATGGAGTTCCTCTGAGGTGAAAATGAAAACGTTAAAGTTATCTTCAGTCAGACAGTTTAAAATCTCAGCAGAGCTCATAACCAAGCAGACATACACCGATCAGGCATAACATCATGACCACCTGCCTAATATTGTGTTGGTCCCCCTTATGTGGTCAAAATGCTCTGAACCATTGGGCATGGACCAGAGGACCTCTCAGGGTGTCCTATGGGGTCTGGCACCAGGACCAGGGCAGTGGATCCTTTGGGTACTCTGGCTTGTGCAGTGGGGCCTCTGTCAATCCAACTTGTTCCACTGCATCCTGTTGATGCTTGATCAGAATGGGGTCTAGGAAGTTTGGAGGTCAAATCAACATCTTGGGCCATTGTCATGTTCCTCAAGATGTTCCTGATTGGTTGATGTTGTTGCCATGTGGTGGGGTGCATTTTCCTGCAGGGGTAGGCCAGTGACATTTGGGATTTCCATTTGCATGAGGGAGTGTGCTTGTTCTGGGACAATGTTTATTTGGGTGTCTAAGTCTCATCAACACGGATGTTAAAATCCAAGGTTTTCCAGCAGAACACCACATAGTACCAATATGATCAATGTTATTCACTTCACCTGTCAGTGGTCATAATGTTGTGGCTGATCAGTGTATTTACTTACTTTAATTAAAAATAAGCTGAGACAATAAACAGTTTGTGGTTGCTTGTTGTGACCTTTAGATATTGATTTACATATGAGGTAGTTGAACTAATTACACCTTAACTTCCATGCATACTTAAAAAGTTAAGATCCTGTAATATTCTGTGTTCCAGTGGAATTTATCAAGACAGGAGTTGAATGTTTCTTCGACAATTGCAGGCTGGCAGCGTGGGCAGATGTTCTGTTCCTCTGCTGTCTGCCTTCTCACCTCCCTAAAGTCTGTGCTGACCTCCACTCTCACCTGTCCAAGCACTGCCTCGTGTACAGTTTCACCTCTGCTGTGCCTGTCACCAGGTACCACAACACTCTCTCACACACACATACATATATTTTTAATTAGATTCAATGGATGCCCCTCTTTTGCATTTCAATTTCAGGTTAGCTGTACTTCTTGGACACGACTACGTTCTAAAACCACAGTATGACTTTGCTGCTTGTGACACTGCAGATGTGTGGTTGTCCTGCACTCAGCTGACCACAGCTATGACAGATCCTTTATTGATAGAGGCATCATGTCCTCTTACAATGAAAGGTATGTGACATTTCAGTATTGCAGACATCATTTGAAGTTTTCACGCTCTTTAATATGTGAGAGAAAGCATTTCATCTGTGCTGCAGGGAGACTTTAATGCCCTTAATTTGACATTATTCATTTTAATTAAACTGTATTTGTTTGTACCTCTGGATGCTGATGTGTGACTCCTGTGTAGGTGGCATTTCTCTGGGTCTGAACTGGGTGTGTGCAGTGTTGTACAGCCTGATAAATACCTGCACCTCTGCTAGTCTGGGCTCCAGTGAGGCTCTCTCTCTGATAAACAGCATGTTTAAAGAGAAATGGGCAAACACTGTGCAATTATATGCACAGAGTTTCATCAGCTCATCTTACGCAGCTTCCCTTCTGTCAGACGAGTAAGTAGTTCAAGGATACAGTGTCGCTTGTGTTTTTTTGCTGCACGGAAAAGCTGTCACATAAATATTCAAGATAAACAAATAATTCAAATAACCTCTATCTTTAAAAATTGTTTCCCCACAAAGGCCTTTTCCCTGGATTTCTCTCACTGATGCCCAGACCAAGGACACTCCACTGCTGCGCTTTTTATCAAACAGTAAATCTCTGCAGCAGTGCGTCTCTGCAGCATACAAATCACAGCTGGAGACACCAGCAAAATAATACAGAAACACTTTCATGTGGAACTTATATTATTATCTTACGCCTACACTTTTAAAAATCAATAATTTTGCAATACTTAGAGTATACGACAGATTTGATATTTAAGCACTTAAATGTCAAATGATTCAAAATTGTATCAGCTTACAGTAATTGCATCATTTCTAAGTTGAACAGTAGGGTGTTTGCTCTTATGTGAAATTAGAAACACAATAAAAGACATGCTTTGTATGCCCACCTTTATGTTTGATGACAGACTCAATCCTCCTCAGATGTTCTTCAGAGACTATTTTTTTCAGCTGCTCTTTGCTGGAGGGGTTGTGTTGCTCTACCTTTCTGTTTGAAATACCATAAAGGTGTTCTCTTGGATTTAAGTCAGGCAACACACTTGGCAGGTCATAGTTTTCACTTTTTTCTACTTATAAACTTTTGTGTTATATTATCAGTGTTCTTTGTTCTTGTTCTGTCGAGCTTCTGCAGACAGAGTCAGTTTGCCAGCCAGTATTTAAGTATATTCACAGGCATTCATGGTGCTGTCTGTAAACCTTTAACACTCGTGCAGCTCCATATCGTCACACTCCCACCTCTGTGCTTCACTGTCAGGACTATGCATTCACTGTGGTAGTCCTGAAAAGGTTCATGCCAAACGCTGGACCACATCTGAGCTGAAAAAAATTATCAAGATCATCCTTTGACCAAAGAATGTGCTCCCAGTATTCATTAGGCTACTTTTCATGTTATTTAGCAAAGTTTAATCTTTCAATTTTGTGCCAAAGAGAAAGCAAAGTTTTTTTTCTTGGATGCCGTCCATACAGGTTGACCTTCACCCTGACTGAACTGTCACAACAACAAAACTATATTATGCAAGTAGTGCACTGTCGGTAATATCAGAATCAGAAACAGATTCTGATTCAGATTATGACGTCATTGTAGAAGGAAGGCCACTGTATCTCTGAGTAGTGGTACTGTGGCTCACCGTATACCTCCTGATTACTGCTGCTGTTTAGACTGATTCTTAGTTGTTCCCTGTTCTTCCTATATCCTTTTCTTTGTTTCACAATCCCATTTTTTGATTCCTCTGGCAATTCTTCTCCATGTGAAGCCATGATGCAGACATGAAGAAGCCAAAATTAAGAATGTTCTGGGGTTGTCAGCTCATTATATGACCATGTTTATGCAATGACATAAATTGAAAATCACAGTTGTACTGAAAGGGATATTCATTTTTGTTGAACTCAGTTTCTATTTTGGGGCGTGTATTTTCAATATGGCATTTCTGAAGTGTTTATGATAGTTTATGAGAGGAAATACTCGGCTTGTCAATTTAGAAAAAATACAAATACTGAGAAATGAGACAATTTTGAATCAGCTGACCTTTAAGTGGCTGTACTCACTTCAGTTGTAGACTGTATAGTGTTGTTATGTTTTTTGTATTTTTTTACACAGTATGTGAATATAATTTTCATTATGCAAATGTTGGTATGTTCTGTAATATTTTCCAAATGCATTATAAATTTGCATTTTCAGGAAAACATGCATGTGTCATTACTTGATAGGACATTAGATTTCCTTTCAATATCTCCTCATCGGAAAGTAGCTACCACAATAACAAATCATACTTCCACATATTCCATAAGAAGAAGGGAGGAAAACAAAAAATAATGATTTAACATGTGACAATAAAAATTATATAACACAAAACACAACAAATCAACTGTCTCTGTTGTGGCTTTCCTTTTATGACTTGGCTTCAGGGCCTTGTTTCACATTCAGAGCTGCTACAGCCTTGAATGTTTTATGAATGGCCCCCTGTCTGCATTTTTTTGGTAGGTCTGTACAGAAGCAAGAATAACTCTGAAGCTCTCACCTGTCATTCCATTGTGTGTTAAAACTTTCAAAAACAGTATGAGTATGAGTCAGTAACAGACTGATCTGTTCACTAAAGTCAAAATATTTTTTGTCAAGTGTTTTTTAAGGAGATTTTTTCGTTTCAGTGTCACAGCAAGACTTTTGCAGCATTACTGTGTGTGGATTCCTCCTTAGTTATCCCCATACATATCACGGCCTCTCAAGTAACTAAATATGACAACTGGTGTCCGAGTAGCAATGAAACATATTTGTTTTATTATAAGTTTCTATATTTAGATAAGGTTGTTTATATTATATTTTATTTATTGGACTTTATGGGTAAACTTTTTTTCCTTTCACCAGCACCTGCATCTCCTATTCTGGACAATTTAAAGGGCCAGTCTCCAAAATTACTATCAAATAAACATTAGAATGTATAAAGTATTTCCAAGGGACACCTTCACATGTGATTATAGGTGTGAATGATCACAAATAGCAAGCAATCAAGTTTATTTGTATAGTACCTTTTCATGCACAAAGGTTTTTCAAAGTACTTTATCAGCAAAGATAAAAAAAAAACATAAAAGATAAGATATACAACATATAACACAAATTTTACTAGATTTAAATAGTTTGTTAAATACATATTTAATAAATATTTAAATAAATGATATAGAAGTATTACAACTGACTGACTAAAACAGAAGAAAAAGACAAACGAGCTAACAAAACATGGTAAAGATAAAGTCTACATTAAATAGAAAATATTAAATAAAAGTTTAATTACAGTGCTGGCAGTTTAGACCAGACTTTATGAAAAAATCAAATAATTCCAAGGCACACATAGAGAGCCTCTGCTCCAGCCAGTCTGCACTCGGTGTCATATTAGTGTGGACCACAGTTTAATCATAGAAACAGAGTGGGATGAGCTTACTTAGCAGAGAGCAGTGATTTATTGATTTTACTGTGGAATAGCTTGAAAATGGTGCAATTATCAGGTTGAAGTGTAAAGACTGAGCTGAGCTAATTCCCCCAATGTGTCAAGATCCTAACGACACCTCTGCGTTTAACCCTTAATTAGCTGTACTGCAGTGAAGATCTGCAGAGGAGCTGCTGTGATTGAGTCCTGATAAAGCAGCTGATTCGCTCATATTCGGCAACACTCGAGGAAACTCGGAAGTCTCAAAATTCCGCGTCTGTTTTTTCCTGTCAAGCAGCAGCAGCACCGTGGACGGACCCGTCACATGACTGCGGGGATATGGAGGTGTCTTTCCTAAAGGTCTGAGTTGGATTCAAGTCGAATCACTGCTGGTTTACCAGATTATCGGCGCTGCTTCGTGGTAAGAGAAGTTTGAGCTCAGTGTCCCCAGCTCCGGCGGCACTTTTCCTGCTACGTAGCTAACATGAGCTAACAGCTAGCAGCCAGCTGCAAGCTAATGTGAGTTTAACAGGATGGAGCTCGAAGCCGGAAACCAACACATACACACACATAATTCACCTCTACGTGTTTGGCTGTTAAATAATAAGTCAGTGCTGCGGTTAGCTGCATGTGTTTATGGTAAACAGCAGTTTGTTTAGTTTATCTGGCTGCGTTGAGAGGCTAGTTCCAGTGTTTGATCTCTCCCTCCCTGTGGTTGTAAGGGGCGGGGTTTCTGCTCCAGCCACGCAGACTGAGCTATTTGTCTTGTCATGACAGCCATGGAGAGATTAGAGGCTACATCAGAGCTGCAGTCACGGCTGTCATCCTTGTCCTTCTCGTCTTTCCCCGGAATAACATCCAAGCAGTGCGACAACAGACCACTGGACAGGTAACCTGTTGCTACAGACGGTGCTTCATGTACAGCCACTGTACGTGCTGCCAGTTAGTCTTCCTGCATGTTGATGTCATAACCGTGTAAATGTTCTGACTTCTCCTCCTGTGCTGCTTTACTTCAGGCTCCAGAATACAAATCTGTCAGAGGGCTTCACCCAATCCACAAACCAGGCAGATATGGATGAAACCAAGGAGGACTCAGGGCAGCACTCTGAGGTAGGTGATGTTTATGTGTGAGCTGTCAACAAGTCACAATAATCAGAGATAAAATCTATTATGACTTCTCTCCAATAATATGTGTTATGTGTGTGCATTTGGAGGGTAATGTAGAGGCCCCTGCTGAGCTGGCCCTGGGGGAAGGAGGCGAGGAGAACAACAGCACTGGGAGCTGTCAGCTCTCCGCTGAGATGAAAGGTGAGGACCTGCTGAGTGTGCCATCAGGTCCACTGCTTTGTTTTCTCACCAATTTGGATTCACAGTTGTCACTAATAACACATAATACACAGTGTAGTATATGCTCTAAAATGGTAAATCTGCTCTATAATAAGGCTTGTCTAAGCTTGATAAATAATTACCAGAGTTGCTGTGTCTCTCGTTGAACTAACGTCTGTCTGCTCCTTACATTCTCAGCCCAGATGCCACCCCTGAATCCCCCAGCAACTTGGACATCTGCTGCGCTGAAGGAGCTCAAGGCGAAGCTCCGAACTGAGAAGGACAGCATGGTGACGGTGTACCGAGGCGACATCATGACGGTTCACGTGCCCACCGTGCCCGAGGCCAAGAAAGTGTGCTGGGAGTTCGCCACAGACGGTTATGACATTGGCTTCGGCATATATTTTGACTGGACTCCGGTGACGAGTCGGTCGATCACGGTGCACATCAGCGAGTCAAGTGATGACGAAGATGAAGAGGAGGAGCTGGAAGGTGAGTTGGCGTCTTAGAATTTGAAGCAGCCTAAATTTAGCTCCCATTTGATCTCACATGTAGGCCCTTTTTTCACTTCATGGATCTCTGAAAACACATCTATAAAACACACCGTAATCACATTTTTATGTGTTTTCCTCCAGCTGGGGTCCGAGGCAGTATGTTGACTTTGCGCTTTATACGATTTCCATTGCAGGGCCTGTCAGCAACGGTGATGTCGAGAAGGGCTCCAAAACTCACACCAACTCCAACTTGGCTGAGATCTTACCTGTATACCGCCAGGACTGCCATTTGTCCGTCCACGGGGGGAGCCACGACTTTCCAGGTGAAGGCACTTACCTCCTAAAGTTTGACAACTCCTACTCTCTTTGGCGAAACAAAACACTTTACTACAGGGTTTATTACAGTGCCTGAGATGCCAATTTATTGCTTATGAATGTATAATTTACAGAAGAATATTACTCATAAGAACAATGAACTATTTTTGATTCCGCACTTGGAAAAAAAAAAGAAGAAATTATAATATAGAAGGTTAAATATACGCAAATCTATTTTTTATCACTATCACCTTGTGTTGTCACATGTTGAACTCATGTGTGTGTTTAGTTTTGCATCGTGTGCTTCGGTGTCTTGATGATATGTATTTAAAGAAGCCTTGCATATGTGCCATATCCCCATGTATGCACTGTGCTATTTGGTCAAGTGCCCGTCATAAAGCATATATTGTCTCCACTCGTAACATTTCTATGGTAGCAGTGATCAGGGAACACCTGCACAGAATACATTTTGCCAGGACAGGTGCTTAATCAGCAGTGCTCTAAAGAAATGGAAGTTTGATTTGTTGTGTGTGTGCATGCACCTTTTTATGACTGTGATCGTTCTGCTGCTTTGTCGTCGTTCGCTGTATTTATCATCCGGCTCTGTAGCGTAACTTATTGTTTGTTTTTCTTCCATCCGTGTTGAATCTAATCATGTGACAGAGCAGAATATAATATAAATTCTGAGTACTGACGTCTGCTGTCATAGTGGCGTGTTGGTAAAAGTTGAATGTACCGAAGCGAGTGGTCACAGTTTTCCAGAGTGCTTTTTATGACACAAATAAAAGCCATCCCTTATCACATAAAGCTCTTATTATGTAATATAGATTCAATATTTACATTTGCCATGCCCCCCCTTTAATTAGCTGTTTTGGAGGTAGGCACCAGTATATTTCATCTACATGTATTTTGTGCAGAGGTCTATGTAAGTGAAAATCACTGTTTGTTTTTTGGGTATCCTCTGTGCGTTGGACATACTTTGTACTTGAGTGTGCTTTGCTCCATCCTCTCTGTAAACTCGATGCTTCTACCGCATTCACTTGTGCGCATGTTCCCAAAGAAGTCACAGATATGCCTGCTAACGTATACAATGTAAACCGACCGATTCAAAGCTTCCCAGCTGTTTGCTGTACTGTACCTTCACTGTAAGTTATGCTGATGGCATTTGTTCCTAAGATTTATATTACACAATAAAAATGAAGATTGTCTAATTTACTTTGTGATTAATTGGGGCATCAGACTGATCCTCTGAACAGTGTGAATGATAGATGATATTTTGTTGTATAGCAGCTGTGACATTGCAACATAACAAACTTGGAAAATGTCGCTCAACCAGATCTGCCCATTCCGCCCAAGAAGCTGTCATTTTATAATAGTCTCACTGCAGATCCAGGATTAGAAAAGCGCTTCAGGATGGTCCCTTGTGTTTCCATTAAATTGTGGCATTAGGGGATTGATGTAATTGTTACAGAGGTGCTGATGAAACCAGGGTTTTATTTTCAGCTCTCCCTGAGGGACATACACAATCCTAAGTTACATCTCGTCTCACTCGTGCTTTGCTGGATTTCTAAAAAGCAAAGGGACAAACATGTTCTTTAATTTCCCTCATGATCCGATTATGCATTTTGTTATAACCCCAAATACTACATTGTTCAGGTAATATTTTCAAATCTAAATTGGTGTTTGACATTGCAAGTAGTGCTGCATTAGAATTAAAGTACTTTTTATTTTCACGTCCTCCCTTGTTGTATGTGATATAGGCACATGAGGGAGACAGAATATCAGCATAAAAAGAGCATCAAATAATTATCTGACAAAATTTCTTTGTTTAATGAAAAGAAAATTACTTGATATTAAAGAAACACGTGAGAAAGCAACACATCAAAAACACTCATACATGAATTTAAAATAAATAAATAAAACAATAAAATAAATTAATAAATAAGGTGAAAATGTAAAAAAAAAGAGGAAGATTTTATGTTATAAAAAGAGAATAAATACAAAAAATAGTGCAACAACGTAGTCTTAAAAATAAACAAAGAAATAAAGAAATTTACATATAAACTCCCCCCAAAAGCTTTTTGTCCATCCAGGAAAAGTCTCTTATGGAGCATCCTGGCCAAGACCAGCAGCAGCACTATTTAATAAATTACAGTAATTCCTAAATTATGTCTATATAAAGATTAAGTGTGCATAATAGCAACATAAATTTGTCAAAGTCATTAATGTCAACAATGTGATCACACAGAAAGTGAGTCAGTCATAGAAGGTATATCTGAATGCCTCATAGTCACATAAAGTAACTTAATTAATTTAATTAGCTCAGTTCTTTAACATTTAAGATTTTAAGTCAAAAATATAACTGACTGCATAAATAATAAATTGAAATGCAATTAAAAAATTAAAAAAATTGCAATTAAAGACCCCCTCTGCTGAACATCGGGTTTTTGTCCATATTGTGTTTTTATATGCTGGAAGAAATGAGTGAAATAAGCACCATGACTGAGCATTTCCACCTTAAAACTGCAGTGTACTGAGGACAGTCTCAAAAACATGGATTCAGACTGCCAAGGTTTCATACATGATAAATCCTGTTAACTTGCAGGGTGGGGCTTTCTGTATCATCATGGCCCTTTTCAAACACAAGGTGGTTTGCACTGCTGGGTTCAGTGCTTTGCTGGCAGGAGTCACAGAGGATAAAACAAAACAGTTTTCAAAACTTCTAGTGGGACTGCATCTCTAAGTTAGCAAAATAATATGTATGAAAATTATACCTCGTTAGCCCAATTAGGACATTTTAATTATGTTTGTAAAGCTATTGAGGGGGGACACATAAACCTAAGCTCCATTTACACATACTGCCAAACTACAACAAGCTACCTGTCAGTTAAAACCATTAACTGTATATAAAGAGGTTTAAACACACCTGGCAGGACTACATGGATAGAAACCCATTTCCTCCCCAGGTTTCAATATAAATGTAAATGTGTGTCATGTAATTCAGGTAATAAAGACACACGAGCATTCCCTTCATTTTGCCTTCCTACCTAATCATATGGCTTATTTTTATTGGCCGTGCAGGTATTCCTTACACTACATGCTCACAGGGCGGTGCCGTTGTTGTGTTTGCGGTTCTGTTCGAAGGAGCCATTATTATTCTTCAACTTCAACGTACAACTTGCCATTGTAAGTAGTTTTAGTAGATTAGTTAAAATAGAGTTACTACTACTACTACTACTAATAACTTCTTTTGTATAGCACCTTGCCTTACAATGAAACCAAAAATTTTAATTTAGACAATCAGTAAAAACTAAATCAGAATAAATAAGGTCCCCAAATATCCATCAATCCATTATCTATACACCGCTTTATCCTGTGTAGGGTCGTAGGGGGGTTGGAGTCTATCCCAGCTGACTTAGGGCAGGTCTTCAGTCTATCACAGGGCCACAAAGAGACAAACAACAAGCACACTCACACCTACAGACAATTTAGAATCAAGATCCCAAACATGCAATATAAAAAGAAGACACTGAGTTTGCCAGACAGGGAGTTCCAAAGTTTAGGGGCCCAAACAGCAAAGGCCTGGTCAGCTTTAATAACTAGTCAAGAGCTTGAAACCATTAGTAAGGCCCTGTTGAAGGATCTCAGGCAGCAATAAGGCTCATATGGAGTTAGCAGATAACAAATATTCACTGTAAAAAAAAAAAAAAGTAAAAAAAACAAACAAAAAACTGCAATGGTACCCGGAAACAAAATACATTTAAAAAAGTGTGATATTGTAATGCTCAAAAACTGTAAAAACTATAAAATAATGGCAAAAAATGGTAAAATAATTATGTTTGTAGCTCATTTAAGTTCAGTAAAACTGTGTAATTTTACGGTCAAATATTGTAAAAGTTAAAATATATTTTTTATGTGGATATTATTTACAGTATTATAGTTTTGGCCTATTTTTTGTGATTAATATGTAAATGAACCCCTTTTTTCTGTGATTTTTTTGCGCAAAACAAGAAGAAGAAAAAAATCACAATATAATAGTAAATTCTTGGGGAAAAAAACATTAGTTAGTTTTACAGTGTGTTTTTAGGGGTTACATCAACAACCAGAGATGGACTTTAAAAAACGGTATTAAAGGAAATTTCTTTCACCTCCAGTTGATAATTTAATGATATAACTCACCTGTGCGCGCGGCCTTCCTGCTACATCACGTGCTTTACGGCCTCACCTGTGCGTTCTCACCTCAACCAATCAGAGGCCAGGACAGAGCTCCACGTTACAACTGAGATTTTGCAGGTTAAACTGGAAGCGACCACAGCCGTAAAACATGATGGGGAGCCTCAACTTTTACGTCCTCTGGTCTCTTCGTGACGCTCCCCGACAGTTCATCAGGTAAGCAGTAGTTTTATAAACCTGCACAGCCGCTCGTAGATGGAAACAACATTAAAACTCGTTGTTTGGGTCTCACAATCCCGCAGCAAATCTAACCGACGGTGCTTTCAAGTGCACGTCCCGCTGCCTCTTCCTAAACTGCTGGTCATCTTCGGTGTGGGTGAGTGGAAATGCCGCGAGATCTCTGTGGAGGTTGTGGTCAGTGCAGAAGTACCGGCTCAGAAAATTGGAACTCTGTCCTCCCAAGCCAGGTAAGTAGGAAAACACAGGACGCTTACCATATAAGTCCACTCATGTCTTAGTTGGTGAACTGGGTTTGATCTCAGGTGTCTGACCTGGGAAGGTAACTGGAACCATGAAGTTGCCACAGTGGCTGCAGAAAGAGGCAGGAGAGGAGTTTATGGCAAGATTGTGCTCGCAGTGTGTGGAGAGGTATGAAGCAACTGTTACTGCTTAGAGTCATTCCATGCCAACTCACCTAGGGCCTCCCAGTTGGGGTCATGGATTTCCTCGAAATAAATCATGCAAAAACTTCTACCTAAACCCTGGAATCTTACAAAATCCCACAACTCTACTCCAAGTACATTTTGAGTTATGAATTTTTGAAAATAGGCCCCTTGGTGGTGTTAAATTTGTTAACTACAACGACTCTTTTAAAGCCAACTGAATATCCCAGAAACCTCAACAAAAAGTTGTAACTTGTAATCATGTCAATAGCTTATGCTGATTTATTTATTTTTTGTTTGAAAAAATCAGCATAAGAAAGAAATTAAAATAATAAAAATCTAGAATTTATCATCAAAACGAAAAATCTTTCATTTAAAAAAATTCATATCTCCACTAATATTCACTCAATTCCAAACAAATTTGTGTTGTGGGTAGAAACAAGTTAAAAACCAGGGCCCGTATTCACAAAGAATCCTAAGGCTAAAAGTAGC